>JAUTBT010021208.1:0-20960 GCA_032361225.1 Lepetodrilus schrolli
CTGAAATATATGGATATGTATATTATATGAATGCTTCTTTCACTTGTACCAGCAGGACAATGCACGTACACTATATGTAGGCCTATATCACGACATCTTTTATAGTTTGAACTATGTTTATTTTTATTTTGGTTTTCGTTGTTGTGTGAATTAGTTAAAATACATGTAGATATATTTACTACCCGTTATTATTTCAAATAGTAAACTACAATTTTCGAAGGCATGTGTAGCCGACATCGAAAAATAAAATATTTTACGTGCGCTTATTTTTGTTTACCGGAATCATAGGACCGTATTAAAAAGCAGTAGTAAAATATTTATTAGCGCTCTACACATGATTGAGAAGCGTTAGTTAAGTACCTATCACTGAGCCATAAATGGCATCTCCACATATAAAATTACACTCAATTTAGACACGTGTTATCATGTAATGAGCGGAGCATTGTTATTTTATAGTGAGTACAACTTAATTATTGGTGGATAGAACATCTCAAAACTAGTGAGCCAAATAGAAAATCCTGACTATACAATATATAACAAAAGAAGTGTGTGGTTAGCAAGGAAGCTGGTAGCTATAATCAACAGAATATACATGTATATCTAGTCTTTTTAAACAAAACATATTAGTTGCTGCTTTATATTTGTTTAATTTGGTGTTATGAGCTGTTTTCAAGAAAATATTGCTCACCAGTTTACATTAGATGGAAACCTGTAACACCCGTAGAACTGAGTGATGCAGTAAACCTGCAAGAACTGGCTGGTACTGATTAACCGAGGATGACACAATTATGCACTGTAACAGTACAGGCAGCACATCCTGTTATGACGAAATATTAAAGGTACATGTACTGTCTGTAAACATTGATTCTGGGTCTCCACCTCGGGTTCAAACTCAGAACCTTTGGCTCCTAAGTCAGACAATATACCACTGTGCAACCACCTGCACCCTACAAACAACTAGTATGGGGTTAGCTATGATTAAACATAATACATACTTCAAGCCAGACAAGGACAGACAGGATTACCATCAGCCAACCTGACAGCTGGCTTTCTGCTATTTGCTGATGACATATATTCAAGAAGATTGAAGGGATTTTAGGTAACTTGATTCGAAACGTTGAAATCAAATCTGGCAAACCCTCAATGTTAAATAACGTCACCAGTGAGTTTGAAAAGGTGACAATTGTTGACAGTCAGAAGATGGCCAACTGGACAGCAGTGTAGAGGGATAGATAGATGGATAGATGGATGGATAGATGGATGGATGGATAGATGGATAGATGGATAGATGGATAGATGGATAGATGGATAGATGGATGGATGGATGGATGGATGGATGGATGGATAGACAGATAGATAGATAGATAGATAGATAGATAGATAGATGGATGGATGGATGGATGGATGGATAGATAGATGGATAGACAGATAGATAGATAGATAGATGGATAGATGGATGGATAGATGGATGGATGGATGGATGGATGGATGGATGGATGGATGGATGGGTAGGTAGGTAGGTAGATAGATAGAAATATAGATAGATAGAACATGACTGGGAGAAGGTGCTTATGGTCTGTTAAATCGCAGAAATATTTTTTATTTATTTTGTTTTGTTTTTAAATTGTGGTTTTGAGCCACTTGCAAGATTCTTTCACTTACATCACGGCTTGTCAGTTTTAGGTCTTGATGAAACCCGCAACATCCGTAGTGCTGAATGTTGCAGTAAACCTGCGTGCACCTGCTGGTACCAACAGATGAAGGATGATATCTGCATTGCCACTCTACAGATAGCGCATCCCGTCAATATCGCATCAGAAAGGCAACTTTCGCGAACATTGATGCCGGGCTCCCAGGACGGGATTTGAATTCTGGACCTTTGGCTCTGAAGTCCTAACGTTTTACCACTGCGCTACCACATGCCTCAGCACTATTTATGTTAGCAATAACAATTAAAGAAGAACATATTTTCTGAAATGATGTCTTAAGCTAATGCAAATACCTGTATTCTCATAGGAATTTTATTAACAAAATTAAGCCCATGTACGCCTGATGAGCCAACATTTTGAATATGATAATAAAACGATTTATTGCATTCTCACATCATAAATAATGCAAATCTCAACTCATGAACTTTCTACTCTTCATTTAAGGAGTCAGAAACGTCAATCAAAAACGTCTGTCAATCAAGGTCAAGTGTTGATTCAATTACTGAAAAGATCAAATTCCCCCGCATTTTGGTGGACAAACTGGGCTTAGCGTTGGACAGGCCGCGTGTTTGGTTTGATGTAACCCCTGGTGTACCTTGTCCAGCCCTCCCAATCCACGGGTCCACAGCGTCGTGTTGCGGGTATTGTCGTCTGTACACGCCGATGTTTGCATACCCAGAGTACACTCGTTATCCAGTCCCCAGTCACAACATCTCTTCTTCGGTCGCGTACAAACGGCAACAGATATGCCCCCACCATTCACCCCCCTTTGTGCGATTTCTCAAATAAAACACAGCGAGCAAATACGTCTTTGCTGGTTAGGAATATAATTACGGCAAATGGCGGAGAAGATTCGGTTTCTCGTTGCAGCTTTCTACACACAGTGGTTTATGAAACGCGATATCTTCAAATAATGTCTGGGGTAACAGTCAGACGATGTTGAGGTCCTCACTGTAAATAAAATATAATGTTTCGATGATGGTAATTCTGCTCAAACAGATGGGAGACATGTTCCACATGCCCGAAAGGTTAGTAATTTGCTTACTTTATATGGTGCAGTCGTAGAGCAATGATCATTTATCTACATGTCAAATTGGTACAAACTCATGTGTATGTAAGAAATGTCTTCCTCGAAAATATCCGACAGTTCCAGCGTGCATTTTGAGTTGGTGAAATTAGCATGAGTATATTTATATGAAATATAAACAAATATTACTTATAAATGTTCATCGTCATTCAAATTTAAAATATTTTCAATATTTTATTAATTGTTCTGTTATTAAATTGTATTCTATTTGTCACTTATTAACAACTGAATATTTAATTCCTTGCAGTCAATTTTATATGACATGCAAATTGTGCCATACTTCTAATAGTCAGAATATTATGGACCCACAATATACAATTATGTTACAAAAAGCTAACAAAGGTTAGTTTCAGCAACATCTAAAGCAACATGTGATTTTGAGAAATCAACAAGACATTTCTGGTGGGCGTCTAATCCCTGGACCCAGACCCGAAACTGGACCTAGACTTGCAGTCTATTCCCTGAACATGGACCCAATTTCTGGCAATCTTGATTGGCTCAAGTGGTTAGGGTTAGGGTTAGGGTTAGAAACAATATTTCATTAATATTTTGGGTCATGTGAGGCAATCAGATTGCCGGGAATTGGGTCCAGGTCCGGTGAATAGACCGCAAGTCTGGCTCTGGGTCTGTGTAATGCACCTCACATACATTTTAAATAATGTTTTTCTTGAACCTAGCAATAGTGGTAAGTCACCTTGCTGGAATAAGAGAAACATCTATTCTTTAACATAATGCTCTTACTATGTATTATTAATTATATCCATTGGATTAATTACAATTACCTTTAACTAGGGCATATCCAGTAGCCTTCCACACAAGGAAGGTTAACAAATCAAGATGCCCTATACATTGCTGTCCTATCGTTTATGAATGGTCTGAGAAACCCAATGCGTTTCAAAGGGGTTCCTTTACTACTACTACTACAACCAGTGAACTAAATACTACTAAATATGGGAGTTGTATTGGTATGCACTGTAATAAGATGCCATCTTCATCTGCCGATGTATTCTGAAATCCTCATCAGAAGGGAAGCAACTCTTTAGAACTTCATTGCAGACATCTCCAGCTTTTGGCGAGCTGAAGACGGCTTCATTAGGCCACCCCATGAACAATGTAGGATTCTGAACGTGGACTTGGGAATAAACACAGGTCACAGATGTTCCACATTATTGTATTCCTCAAAATTCTAGAACTCAAATGCTATACAATGGTTGTTATTCGTAACTGCATACTTTATTTGTGATAGGTTCATGAGGTTGAGGAAATAACAGTATTTGCATTAAAATTTTATACCAGACACAACAATCTATATGAAATATTGGGGTTAATTTGGTAGGGAAATAGCTCTTTGCGGGACGATTGGTGTTTGCAACATTGAATAGTAGTAGACATTTATTGTCTGAAACAAATTAGGTCAACCTGTAAGTCTTAGCCAATATTACATTAGTTGACAATAACTCACCATCTCCGAGTGATTTCTAAGCCTAAGTCTCATTTTCCCAGTCTGTGATATAAATACATGTGTGTGTTCTGGGCACAGGCCCTTGAAGTTTGCCAATTATTTTTCAAGTAAATGTCAGAATCTTTTTTTTAAATATGTTTTATTGTTATATTATATAAAGTTAGTGATAATATTTTGAGAAAAAAAAGAAAAAAAAAGAAAAGAACAAATGTTTTTAAAGCATAGATAATAAAAATAATAAACAGACCCATCAATGACGTTATATAGAAAGGTATATAACTCCCGCTGGCTTGAAATCCATACCGACTCCACTCCAGTAGCTAATTTGTTAATATGTGTTAATATTTCTACATGCATTATTAAAGCAAACATGTACAGTAATGATTTCCCGACAGGCTCGTGCATTACAATGATCATGTCACTGCACTAAATTTGGAATATTTGCTGTGAAAGTCGGAAATAAGGCGAGTTTTCCATCAAAAGTCTTTGAGCTACGTTACGTTACGGCAGAAAGCTTCCATTTTTTTTCTCAAAATATTATCACTACATAATATAACAATAAATCATATTTTAAATGAAAATCCTGACATTTTCTGAAAAACATTTTTTTTTTATATATATAAAAGAATGTATATAAACAAATAATTGGTCTGCTTCATGTACCTGTGGTTCTGGGAAAACACTACAACTTGCAAACATTTAGAAGCTAGCAAATCTACATTTTCAATATCTCAGTCATATAGCAGTGCAGAGATACTTTCATGGTGAGCTGCCAGCATAACCCAAAGTATTTACATAAATAAATATTCTTCAGCATGAAATATAACACTTGAATTCTAAAGAAAAACATAGTGTGATGGAATTACAGAATACATGTACTGAAAATATTAGTTCTATCAGATATCTGTTTGACTTGACCAGCAAATCGGGCAGATTGTCATGCATGCAGTTATATATTGCCATCACTAAACTTCACACAGATACCAAAGGTTGGAAGACTCAAAGTATAAACTTCTGATGGAATCTGGAAAAGATTTAGACTGGGAGGGATTTCAAGCCTATTGGTGATACGTACACAAGTCAGATTGATAAAGACACGAGATTTAGATGAACATTTGACTTGGACAGAATGTTGGAGGAATGCTGGTTTCAGTGTCTTATCCGGCAACTGCATAAATCCTGATGCCAGATCTAGGGTTCCTGGCTGATTTAGATGTCTGATGTGGATTTGAGATTGGCTGCCGACACTATCTACCCATTATGCTGTCTCCTCTAGGCTCTGCTATCCTTGTGTACCCAATATATTCCCAGCTAGGCTCCGCTATCCTTCTGTAGCCAATATATTTCCAGCTAGGCCCCACTATCATTGTGTACCCAATATATTCCCAGCTAGGTCCCACTATCCTTCTGTATCATATATATTCCCAGCTAGGTCCCACTATCCTTCTGTACCATATATATTCTCAGCTAGGCCCCACTATCCTTGTGTACCCAATATGTTCCCAGCTAGGCCCCACTATCCTTATATACCCAATATATTCCCAGCTTGGCCCCACTATCCTTGTATACCCAATATATTCCCAGCTAGGCCCCACTATCCTTGTGTACTGAATATATTCCTAGCTAGGCCCCACTATCCTAATATACCCAATATATTCCCAGCTAGGCCCCACTATCCTTGTGTACTGAATATATTACCAGCTAGACCCCACTATCCTTGTATACCCAATATATTCTCAGCTAGGCCCCACTATTCTTGTGTACCCAATATATTCCCAGCTAGGCCCCACTACCTTTGTGTACTGAATATATTCCCAGCTAGGCCCTACTATCTTTATATACCCAATATATTCTCAGCTAGGCCCCACGTCCACTAATGTCACAGTGGCACTTGCTGTAATTAATACTCTGCTTTTGTCACATTCCCCCTTAAAACTTTATTTTCCTGATTATCCTGTATTAATGTCAACCTCCTCAAAGGAAGACATTTACACATCACAAATGGTCTGGCTTACTGCATACTTCGTGTCGTATAAATTTTGTTGCATCACAATAAAAGAGTCGTTTGGAAGGCAAATGCTTTTACGGTGAAGACATTAATCTTATGTAAGTGTGAGCGAAAACATTTATTGTTTGTTTTATACCTATCATTGCCGATTAGTAAGGGAATCATTTTCAATCAATAAAAATGTAAAGCAGATTTTTATAAAGCAATGGATCTCATGGCAGCATATGTTGTAGAACATTACAGAAACAGAACACACCAGTATTCAAACAGGAAACAGTTTCACACCATTTAAATTTGTTACATCCAACACGGAGTACATTCTACTTACTTAATTGCCAAAATTATCTGCTTACTGTACCGACAAAAGTCATGGATTCCTAGAGCATCTGTAAACATCAGGAATAAGGTTAATCTTATATATGTAGACAATCTGAAGTAGTGCAGTACTTTGATGGTGATTAAAAACATTGTGATGACTATTATAAGTATATGCAAGGAGCCATTGAAGTTCTTTACCCTCTTGTATTTCAGAAATCTAGACTTGTTTAATCGTTCAATGGGGATGTTTTGGAGTATTTGTGTGAGAGCCAGGTATGACACAGGCATATTTGTACCCTACTGTCAAGTAAGATCAGGGAGATAATTCTAGGTACAATTTCATTGATATTGTCTGCTCAGAATTATTCACAAATTCCTTTATTTTTTTTTCAAAATTGGAATCTGAAATGAATTTGAATATGACAAGGTTTTTACTAAAGTTTTCAAACCTACAATATTGGTTATTTATGTTTATCATTGTCGAAGGGTGAGATTCAAACTCAACTTTCAGAATTGTAGTCGGTCACTCTATCGTGCCACTTTCCATAAAAGTGTGTCACTCTATCGTGCCACTTTCCATAAAAGTGTATGTACTATTAAAGCTAACTGTTTAAGCATGTATACTGTTCTTTGTGGAACATTTTCCCTGGAACAAAAAACCTGAAAGAAATAGTCTATCGTGCTACTTGAAGTTCCATTTCTTATTGCTAGAACAGTATATATGTTCCGCTTACCATTCTGCTGAATACGTAAACACAGAACCATCCGTAGTCTCTGGCACAGAACCCACGCTACCTACCCCCCATCCCCTGTGGCTCTCCAATGTACAAACTTTGCCCCCAGTCATTTCTGGCCAATTTCCGTTTATTTGTACAAGGCGTCTATGGAAAACTATGTATGTTGTCCAGAATGCAATCACAGGAGCATTCTGTTAACAAAGGAAACAAAAACATAACTAGAAATGTTAGCGTTTTCCCTCTTAACAGTGAAAGCCAGACCTGGTGCATCGAATTGGTATCAAGTTCCATTGCGTACAGGTGTGGTATGTTCACTCCGAGGCAAATCAAGACTGTTTGATGGAAGAGTTCTCTCCCCCTTTGACCAGACCACATGTGCATGCGTGTGCTGTGATAACACTTCTTGCGGAAACTTGATCAAATGTATAAACTATACCTCTGAGGGTTCCCTATATTATCTTGCATTTGACACCATGCTGGAACTTCTTGAAAGACGGATGTTATGGAGAGTAGACATTAGCTCATTTTATTAAAACGTCAAACACATGATTGGTAAACAGACCACAAAACCCAAAGTTCTCAGATTGAATATAGCCACTAAACGCTGCCAAGAAGTGTGAGAAGGTAAACTATTGTTTTCACCATATGGCCTAGAAGTAACAGAATGCAAAATACAAAATTTAGAACATAAATGCCGTTTTAGAGATGCATTTGATATCTAAGATTAAATCCTGCTTTAGGGTATACAGATATCTTCAGCTTTGGAGAACAGCATTTCATATTGGGAGAGTGGGTGCATTTCTGTATGAAGACTGCTAATTAAGGGATAGAGTATGTTGTACCCCTATATATAGTGTATTAAAGTATAGTTTTGCCCTGAACAATTATAGTTAAAGTACGAGGATGCTTGCGTCCGAGTCTTTAACGTATATAGGGGTAGACCATACTCTATTCCTATTCTAACATTACACATTTTTTGAAAAAAGAAACATATATTATTGAAAATTCATCAATCATCCATCAACTGGCTTTTCCATGAACTAGGTGTTGCCCCAGACATGACGTCATGCCACTGTGACATATTGTCTGTATGACACCAGACATGACGTCATGCCACTGTGACGTTGTATTATATGTATGTCACCAGACATGATGTCATGCCACTGTAACATTGTATTGAATGTCACCAGCTCGTCACAGTAAGGGCACATGACGTCATTGGCATTTTGCTAACTCACTTTACCACGTCATAAAGTACAGTCTGTGCCTTTAATCTCACTCCATACTACAGTCAACCCTCAGTATACCGCTACTTTATGGGTCCATGAAGTACCCCCAGCATTATTGCATATAGCGTTATAATGAGAGATCATAAAGTAGTATCACTACCCGGCCATAAACAGGGCCAAGAGTTACAGTCATTCATAGCGCATGTCTGCGGAGATCGCTGTCATAAAAGTCACGGCTCACGGTCAACAGTCACTCTTAGTTGAATAGTCGACTAGACATGCTTAAGTATCAATCAGTCTACATACATTGACCACAGCGTCATTTCTTGCATCTCAATATTACCGGTACACTTCAAGGAAGATCTAATCGTATTTAAAACAAGGCTCAATCGACCACCATTTTGATTGTTGTGCTTCTGGATTATTATTAAAATCCGGACAATTTACTCATTTAACACAAAATATCTTAAGGTAAACTTTGCAATACCAATATAAAAAAGAAAACAAAAAACTATTTATTTCAGCTTTATAATTGTTCAACATTTATTGACTAACTATTCAACTAACATATAATCAGTCATCGATGACTGTCGCTGGCATTGGTTCGAATTCTCCCGCACTTGTCTTCATGTGTTTAACAGTATAATTCATGCATCTAATTGCTTCCGCAACATTGGTGGTGGGTGGTGGGGTGGGTGGTGGGGTAGTGGTTCCTAGTTCGTCGTGTTTGTTGTCTTCGTCGCTAGACCTGAGGGCATCTGCAATGTCATATCTGCATTCATTTGAATTTATGCATCAGCCACAGGTCACAGGTCATACTGTAACATGTAATTAGTGTATTCGTCCCAACATAAACTGATCACAAATAGGTAAAAACCTTGTTAACTACTACATGTATATAAAACTTATACAAGACAATATTTAAACAGGACCCTTGTAACTTTCAATGCATTCTAACAATAATCATTGTTAAATTTATCTGGTGTAATAATTTACAGACAAAAACCATTATATAAGGACAGCATGTTATTTGTATTTAGGTACAGCTTAATGGTCCTTATGTTTGTAACATACACATGTACACTACTTAGCCCGTATTATTGTTTTTCTCAACAAGTATTCCTCTTGGTAAATTATTTAATTAACCTACATGGTGTGTTTCACTGAAGGACTAATAAAACAAAAGACGGATATCAGACTTGAATTTCTTGAAATAACTTAAAACCTGTGCACTGAGATTACTGCCTATGTTAACATTCAAGTCATATAAACTATGTGAAATATGCACCCACTATGAAGGCTGATTACACTAAATGCCAAATTGTTTGTTCCACGAGCCATATCATATGCCACGAAGCAGAAATGCACGTGCTGGCAAATATTCCTATATGCAGATCCCGTTACAAGGTGGCAGAAAATAGAAAAATGTTTATAAACCACAGTGACACTAATGTGGCTGTATTTCAAACAAGGTGGAAGCCTCTAAATAAGTTCCCTGGGAAAGAGCCGATTCATGCTGACTATTAGATAGCACTCCTACCAGGATGAACTTGACGATGAAGTATTACAGGATGAACTTGGCATATTACAGGATGAAGACAACATACTATATGACTATTATTGGCATGCTGGAGACAACCGGAGATGCCCAAAATAGCAGGGCTTGTGCCTAATCTAGCAGGGAGAGGGTTAATGACAAATGCACAGCAGTAAACGTAAAAGTACACACTTCCTTTGCTTAGTGGAATCACTGTTATTGTAGAACGATGCTGACCTTCTGGCTGTGAAAGAGATGTTCTGTCAGTGGTACCAATGGACTTAATGTCTTCGACAAAATAGATTGTGTGAGGTAGAAAATTTTAGTTGCAATGATTCTAATCAGTACTAAGTTGTGCTGTTGGTTTCAGCACTGGTTCCTCTCTGAATATGGTTGGTCGTGGTAATAAGACAGTAGCTGTTGGCTCCTCTACCTGTGCTGTCCTGAAGGATCTGATGTTATTGTAGTTGGGATCTAGTGCTGCTGTTTTTAATACATGCTTCTATTATTGTTGGATCTAGTGCTGCTATTGTTAGACCTAGTTGGACCTAGTGCTGCTATTGTTGGACCTAGTGTTAGTCATGTTTGGTCTAGTTCTGATGGGGTCAAACAGGTTGGTAGAATGAAGGCATTTTCTATTTTGAAGACCAATCCATCTGGATTGGGGACTTTGATTTGCTGCTGCTGCTGGATTTTCATAATGATTCTACAGAAGAGATGTACTGGACTAGGTCAGCTTAATTAGAAGATCCCTTTTGGCGAATTTGTCCATATGTCAGTGTGCGCTAAAAAAGTGTCAGGTGTAGAATATCACTCACGTAGTCCACAGTAAGAGTATAAAGAAATGCCCAACATTTAATTGACTCCCACATTCCCCCTTTTCTCCACAATTATTTTATACTTTATTGCTATTTTTCATACTCTTGTCACTCTTTGCTACACCCTAAACACTTAACCCTCTCCATGCTGAAAGCAACTGGAGATGCCCAAAAGGGCTGTACCTGTGCCTAATCCAGCAGTGAGAGGTTAATATAAACACTTTAAAAAAATCCAGGATCCATCTTTGACACTCTCATAAATCAAATACCATTCTTACAATGCTCACTTACAACTTATTTACTAAAATGTAACATTACTTTATGAATAATAATAAACAAATACCCTTTTTTTATAAATTGGACAAAGATATTAACAAGCTATTTTAATGTCTGAGAAATGTAATCTGAAAGGAACTCATGTAACAACATTACACAAAATTAAATTTGGACCTTCAAGTCTTATAACCTGTGGTGGGCAGATAAGAAAACTTTACAACCAGTAACATCATCGCATGTTTCTCGGGGTAGTAATTTGGCCCATGTGCCACCCATTCTTATCAACACCAATACCATTCCATCTGCAGTGTGCAGTCCTATCTTGCCTTACACTTTGCAGTCATTAAGATTTGTGTAAATTTTCCGCTATTGTGATGACAGGCCAATGTAGCAAGATGGTGTAGGGTGGAGAGATAGAGGCGGCTTCAATACAGGTGCAGTCTTTCAAACTGCTGGTTTGCTCACCCAGTGCGTGCTACGGAACATGCATCTGGTCGGGTCTGTACAGATGTGGATGCAAATCTAGATGCGGAGATCGTGGATCCCGTTACGTACATGAACTTGTGTATCTACAGGAACCATCTGCTGTTATTTCTACAGTTGATAAGCAATATCTTCTTTAATTCTGTCTATATATTTAAGGAAAAAATATCAAACAGAATATCATCTTTCAGGGGTTTTTTAACCGCAGAATTATTATACAGGCTAAAATTGTATTTTGCAATAATGTCTATACGTGGTTGGATACTAAAACAAACTATCAATGTAAACTGTATTTCTTTCTGAATTTTGTATCACTGAACATTCAATTGTTCTCAAGAAATATTTACATCGTTAAAATTATGCAAAGCGCAATGCTACTCATATCTTCCTAATGTATAGGCACCGTGCCATTTCTGAACACAATTAAGGGTGAAAAAATGTGTTGCAAACTCAGAAAATTCTTTCAGCTTATGTGGCTTAATTATTAGCTCAGGAAGTACCCATCTAATTAGTATATTCAACAAAGCTTGTACCCTAGTGGAACTTAATTGACATTAATTACACGGACATGTATTGGTATTTTATTGGCACTGATCACAGATGATGGCACGAGCATGGCACTAATTCGGCAGCATTAGGCGGGAGTGCTGCCAGCATCCTCTGTCAGACAAAGGGAGATAAGCGGTGCATGATTCACGACAACCATGTTCCAAGCGTCTTCATTAGAAGACACAGAGCCTGGTTATAAAGGTTGTACTATCTTCCCCGATAGTTGGCCGGTTATAAATAGCTCAGAGGGATCTCTGTTATCGGCTAGAGTTAGACTGATATATTAGGGTGTGATTGTGCTAGAAACTAGAGTCTACAGGCTATCACATACACTTCTTAATTCCTCCGTAAAAAGTCACCCGTATTTTAAATTGCTACGATTTGTAACTTGGAACAGAGACATTAGGTATACACTGTGAAAGTTGATACCTGTGATTATCATTGTAATATACCGGTATACTGTATACGGTATACTGTCAATGCGAAATCAGGTTTCAGTGTAAAATGTAGGTCATTGTAACCTAATTAATTAATTCAGATAGCATTTTCATACCAACCATAAGACATACAATCACATCTGGTTGACCTAGTTTTTGCACAAAAATATCTATACCTCTATTCAACCAGCTATTTATTTCTCCTATATCACTTTTTATCAATAGTCGGCTATTAAATTACTTGTTTGGACAAATAAATCAGAAACGTTTAGTGGCCATATTGAGAAATGAGATACAACACATATTTTTCCAGGTCATATGACTGGGGCCTCTCTAACTGTAAACAATGAACGTATTGTTTCATTCACAACACTTCATAAATTACATTTCCCACATGCAATACATAAGCCAAAATACTGCTATTTGATTGATCTTAAAAATTCTAAATGGCAGGTATTACATTTCAAATGCTGAACTAAACCAACCCTGCTGAACAGTTTAAAAGTTATTATTTTTATCTTGAAATAAAATATTTAGAAATTTAAATTCTAAATCATCTATACTCAATTTCATCACGCAATGTAAATCATTATACTCGATTTTATCTTGAAATCAAATATTTAGAAATTTAAATTTCATCATGATGAGCAATATTTACCAGAATTTCTACTTAGATATATCTGCAATAGTCTATATTTGTTACATATTTTAACTGAATAGATCTTCATTTAGGAGATACATGCAATAATACATAAAGGTAGCCTGAAAATTCCCAGCACTGATAAGTAAAACAAAAATTAAATTGAAATACAGTATCTGTATCTACCAAGTACATATACATATAGGTACATGCAAGTCTTTTTAATAATGCATGGAATGCATCCTGCAAATTATGAGATGGCACCAGCATTATTATCTGAAGATTCAGGGGAGATAACCTGTTCTTATTACTCGAGTTTCCAGTAATTGCTACTCATCAAAACCCCATTGAGATGAAATGAGGAAGAAAATTGGCCAATCAGAAATGACAAGAAATAGCACAATTCTGTACAACCTGTTTTCTATCAAAGTAAGCATAAACCCAGAACGATATTCCACAAAACATGAACTTCATAATTAAATATTAAATAGTAAGAATCAACCAGTTTTAGATTACATGGACAGTGTACAGAGACACTAATAATTAACTTTAAAATTAATGCTATTACCAGGACAAATACAATTCCTATTATTCTTATCTTACATTTATTTCTTATCCACATGTATTTTCTTCCACAAATATATTGAAGCACACAATTTAGAAACTTATTAGTGCAGTGGTTAGTGTGTCAGAATACAAATCTGAAGGTTACGAATTTGAATCCTCACTCAATATTGTTCCACAAGCAGGAAAGATTGGTGTGGCTTGTCCACATATGCTGTACTGTTATCAGCCTTGGTTCATGTCTGTACCAATGGTTGCTTCAACACATAGATCAGGTTCTCCTCCTACGAGAAACAGACGACTGCAGTACCACTGAAATACAATAGAAAATTATGTATTACTGATGTCTAAATAATGTTGTATAGTGAAGCTATAGTCATTTAACTCTCCCTATGCTGGAGCCAACCGGAGATGCCCTAAAGAGCAGTGCCTATGCCTGATAATGCGGAGTGAGATTTCTTGCTATATGCTGTCACAGCCTCCCAAAAGAAACCCCATTTATTTATTGTAGATGCATGCTCATAATAGCAAGAAAGTTCACATAATTAAGCAGTAAAACCATTTATATAATCATTAACCCAACTAAAAATGCAACATTTGACATTGTATTTAAATGCACTTACATGTATGTACAATAAAAAATAATAATGTATACCGTAATTACCCTAATAGTTCGTACATGATAAAATAATAAAAAAAATTGCCGTACGAATAATTAGAAAAATACGAAAATTGAAAATGACCCGTGTCTGAATATTTAGGGACACCCAAATTAAAGTACAAAATATGGTTGTTTCTGGTGTGATTAACAGCACTCTGGTCATTATTATTTCATAGTAATACAGTGTAGTTTTATTTAGTACTGTTCTGAAGGATATTTAGTGAAATAGATCCGAGAGAATATGTTTGAAATTATCACCAATTACACAAGTCCATTAATCTGTAATGTTTTATTGCCAGCGTCTGACACAGATGTGTGCACTCACAGATGTACTGTATGTACACAGATGTTTGTCTTTACTATAGGGCACTCATTCCTTGCAACATGGAAAGCAATTAACTGCCAACCCGTTGTTAGATTTTGAACAAGAAATACGATATATATTATGCGCTTTAAGAGTGTGAAATCTGAACCAACTACTTTCACTTGTTCTATTAGAGGAAGCATTTTAAACAATTACTGAAATACATGCATGTCTAAAACAGGAAATGAAATCCAAGTGCGTAATAATGGTTAAACAATCCCGTAAGAAAAGTATTAAACATCAGATAACAAAATACATCCCGAAGGTTTAAATTTGTTCATGAAATATTTGAGCAATCTGAATGGTTTACCTTAACAATAGACTATAACATAAAATATAGATACAATCTGATATGCATAATACAGCCACATATCGTGCACAAACACTTGAAATACAATCAACTGTTTGTCATGAAATCAAATAATTAAAGCGATATGTCTGATTACAATCTGACAAGTGAAAGAGATGAATATCCTGCCTAGGAACAGCTCTGGTTTCCTATTAAAACGGATAAGGACACCAGCTCTATTTGGCGTCACTCGTGACAATGCAAAAAATGAAAAAAATGGGGACAACTGTTTTTCTGACGCCTAATCCAGGTATATTACACACTTGACAGTCTGGGATCAAGAGGGAATGACACCTGTATGTGATCACATGACTGTGCTGTCCAAACTGTCCACTGCGACACAATAAATAAATATATATTGCAGACAGAAATTATGTAGATTTCTGGGACATGCTCCCCATTTGTAAAAAATGCACACGGCTGTCATATTTTTATTTCTTTTTTTAAAAAGTTTTTCATTATCCCATAATTAATTATTGCTATTGTAACTGGAATAAACTGAATTCAGATAATGTATTCCATGTCATACAATTACTTTATTTATGTGCAAACTATTCATCCATTTATCATTTACACCATCTTTAATAACAGGTGTTTTGAAAACCGATTTATATTGGTCTGCTTGTACATGTGATCATTAATTATGAGATAAGCATAACTCACTCATTAAAAAGAGCACTAGGAAGGCCTTATTACTGCCATTGAATTAGTCGTTTCCTTCCTAAACAAGCCACCAAGTGCTGTTTGAATAGCAATACTATCCTCCTTATTAGTAAGTCAATAAAGCTTCATTCATAAGCACTATAATAAATTAATATGGAGAGTCGTACACAATAGCCTGTCAAAATTCTTATCAGTATGTCCACATTATTGCCATTAATAAAAGATGTTATGACTTTTTTTAATCATGTTTTCTTTTTATTACCTGGCTGGTTTCGGATGTGAGCAAATGGTCACATGGTCATGGGGACATTGTAAACTTTCACCTGAACAACGTTGAACAGGTAGATAAACATTGCGAGACATACGATACCATCACACGCTGACAATTACAGATACTATTACACTACAGCTTTCACGTGTTCTTATCGGTACTTTCTCGAATGCCGACCTATTTATCCTACAGGGGACGAACCTGGGACAGGAAATGGTTGAATTATGGTAAGGGATATTAATAAGGCATGCATTTGACATAATGGAACACATTTATTCATTGTACAGCAGTATATATCAATCATCAAATATTGTACATGCATGTACCTATGGACAGTTTACCTGAATATAGATTCAGCCAATGGCAGACCAATAGATTGTACATACAATCGATGTGTATTTATGTTTAACACTGTCACTGCTGGATCAGACACTGCTCTTTATGGTATTTCTGGTTGCCTTCAGCATTAAGAGAGTTAATATTCGATATCTCCACGAGGCCAATTGGAATCATGATGGAGAAATATGCAGAATCGAATATTAAACAAGTACATTTACCTGTCATGGAGTATTTTATTATTGAGATTGTTTTCAAACATATCATAATTGCGAGCAATTATGAGCATCATCTGAAAAGATATCGAGTGTTGTATTATATTATATATTATATGTATGCTTTGCCTCCATACTGCTTTGCTTACATATACTCAACAAAATTACTTAAGGGCCAGTAGACCTTTTGGGCATATAAATTTAGCTTGATATTATTTTAACAGAAAAGAATGTCCAAATAACTACAGGCTCCAGGTATGCTTCAAGAATTTGCAGATTCATTGGAAGAAGAATGGCACCAAATACCTCAAGCAAAGTTGCAAAATTTTGTAGAAAGCTTCCCCACAAAATCTCTGCTGGCCCTTAATTAATTTTGTTGAGTATATTTAGAAACATAAGTATGTGTACAATGAACAGATAGTTATTGACGTAGTGTTGTCTGTGATAGATGACATCACAGACTGTTGAGTGTAGTGTTGTCTGTGATAGATGACATCACAGACTGCTGAGTGTAGTGTTGTCTGTGATAGATGACATCACAGACTGTTGAGTGTAGTGTTGTCTGTGATACAGACTCCTGAGGGAAAGTCTGTGACATTGGAAAGTATATAATACAATGAATGTTCATCACATCACATTAACCCTCTCTATGCTGAAGGCAATGGGGAAATTCCCTAAAGAGTAGTGCCTGTGTCTAATCCAGCAGGCAGAGGGTTAAGGATCTCTCTCACACACATAATGTATATCCAAAACAGTCATAATCCATTTTTGCTTGTCATGTATTTTTTATTAAAAATTAAAATGCATTTATCTTTTCTGTAATCTACATAATTTAAAAATAGCTTATGGTGATTAAGCTGCATGTTATAATAAATGGCCAACCAATAAGAACAAGGTTATGTGCAACTCTAGACCAATGTTACTGTGGAATCCAATCACATGTAAACTGGGCACATATGAGTTCACAGTGAAACAACAGATATTCATTGAAAATGGACTTGAACAACGACCATGACAATTGACAACTTGGCACATAGGTATAACTTGATGTATATAAACTATGTTATTCTATATCATTGTAATGTTAAAAGACATGAGCTTTTAGGTTCTGCTATTTTAGTAATGTTAAAAGATCTGTCCTGTGTCCCATGGTATCAATGGCATTAGAAGTCACAGAAGCATGAAACCTATATGTATTGGCTGTTACTGTTGCATGTCACCATGATTTACATAGCTAAGACAACTGAAATAGTTTTCTATCCAAAAAGATTCATTAATCTTCCTATATATAAATCCTATCTGACCTCCCCTGAGAGGGGGGAAAGTTTGCACTGGTCCCTAACTAGATAGCAATAACAGTTTATTAAATTCTCGTCTGGAGAAAAAAACAAACAATTTCCTTTATATTTGAAATCATATTATAATGGGAAGCAGTATAAATAAGAATGGAATGCATCGTGTGTTATTATTTCATCACTGAAATTCAGAACTTTTCACGAGGATGTAGGATAGAACAATTTCAACTTAATAATTTCGCAAACATTGGAGCCATGAATTTTTAACTCTCAGATAGATATAATCTAGTCCTTGTCAAAGACATTTTGTGGCTATTTTAAAAACAATTTTAAATGATTTTTTTTTAGATTTGATGAAATAGCATTTTTTCAATTTTTTTCCATGGTAGCTTGACTGAGGTTTAATGTAGCTGTAGAGCAAACTGCAAATGGAATGAATAATGCATACAGTACATGTGAAACCACAATGATTAGCGGTAGATACTCTTTAGTGCTAATCTAGAAATGCTCAAATTACATACAAGTAATTCAGTTAAATGTCATGACCAATTATGTGAAACTGGCGAAACTTCAATAGGTTAATTTGAGGAGATACATTATTTTAACACAATTACCATAGTGAACTAGTCTGTGTCACACCCTGTTCTCACCAAAATACACCTATTTGAAATATTCCCCTAGAGCAGTTAAGCAAGTCTAGATTATTGGAACATGCATTAGGGTAACATGTACCGGAAAATATCCTTCTTGTGCCCTTACACTCATTAATTCTATGGTTATAATAATAATAATAATAATAATAATAATAATCCTTATGATGATCATCTTCATCATCATCATCATCATCATCATCAGCTTCATCATCATCATCATCTTCATCATCATAAATAAGTCATACTTACTATCATTAGTAAGCTAAGTTTAAAGGAAAATTATGTCTGTAGTCTAACTACATTATTGGCTCAAACTGAAGAGTGAATGTTTGATGATGAAAACTCACTTTGAAGTCAAATCTTGACACAATCGCAGTATGTAACATATCACAAAATAATAACATTGAATAAACTATGCAATTTCACATAATTTGCAATTGATATCTATTTACAAGCTCTGGTTTTCTTTGTATAATGGAGTGCTTGGGCAACTTGCTGTATCCAATGATGATTTGATTAATTCTCTGCGGTCTCATAGCAATGTGTTCATGTCAGTTTATGTCAGTTTATGTCAGTTAATGTGTTATGGACTGATGGTAACGAGCAGCTAGAAGAAACTCTAAAACAGTATCAGATGATGATTTGATTTTGAGTTTAACAATGTGCTTGTGTCTCTAGCCTGGGTGTTATAAACGTACCAATGATAAAATGGAAATATAAACTATATATATATATATATTATTATTATTTTTTAAAATTGGGGTTTAGAGCGGCTTTCAAGATTCTTTCACTTATATCATGGCTTGTAACACATGGCCATGATGAACTGTATCTACAACTGTTTATATTAACAGGACCATATGGGAATAGCTGTTAAAGTTGTACCGCAAATAGCAAGTACGATATATATGATAGATTTTAGCCATGTACTTGCCTCTATTAATAGTGGGCCGAGTCTGGCACCAGTGATTTATATTCCTAATGACAGGTCAAGCGACAAAGCACTGCCAGTCAGTCATTCGCAATAAACATGCCATAATGACACGACATTTACAGAACCAGTGTAATCTGAAGCCAATAAATAACTTATAACATACCATCCAACCAACTACCAGAGTGGATCCAATTTAACCAGGTGTTTTCCGATTTGTAATGGTATATATAAAATGTGTGACTGATTTATCAGAATGAATGTAATGTTCTCATATGGTCAGCTATTGCACTGGAGTGATGCTATGGCAAATAGTTGTGAAGAGTTCCAGTAAGTGTTGGGAGTTTCCAATGTATGTGATTTAATGTCTCAGTAGGATTTCAATACATTACTCACACACAGACAGACACAGAGACAGACAGACAGACAGACAGACACACACATACACACACACACACACACACACACACATACACACACACACACACATTAATAGTAAATTTAATATCAGTATTCTCTAAGATACAAAACAGTCACATCTTTTTAAGCAAGGATCAAAAATGATACTGGACTAACAAAACTAACTTTAGATTTTGAACTGATGGTCATTTTGATATCCAATATGAAAATGTCATAATTGTGACATTTGACCACCAAAAATATTATTTATCTTGGCCTCTTACCATCATATTATATAATATTACATCCCTGTAATAAAACCATAATGATATTCATGTACCTGAAACTCAATATTCAAATGAGCAAAATGGTAATGCAGTTGATAGCGGGGAAACCGTGAATGCATTTCATCTATACTTATGTAGATATACAGTGAATTATTAATGGAAACAAGATAGTCAATGTGTGACAGCACATTGGAAACAATATTGTACTGGAAATACTCAATGACCTCAATAGTATTACATGCAGTTGACAATCCTTTGGCGAGAGACACGTTTAGTTGACTGCAATCTATACAGTATGGTATTAATGTGCATGAGAAGATACAATTTATTAAAATAATTAATGACTACCAATACAATGTACATGTACATTCTTTGATAATTGACCACAATTTGCAATTAATTCATGGAGTTATGAAGGTTACATCTGATTCTGAGAATGTTACATGAGGTAAATACTGTATACTGTATTACATTCTATGCATTGAAAATACTAACAACTTGACGAGTGAGTGAGTTATTGTTTTACGGCAGAGTGTAAACCTTTCACCCACACGTGGTGATTGGTTGGTTGGTTGATTTGGGGTTTAAAGCCACTTTCAAGACTCTTTCACTCACATCATGGCTTGCATGCATATGTACTGCTTGTACTAGTCTGGATTTCCACCAGTTTTTATAGTGCTAG
>JAUTBT010021219.1:0-20957 GCA_032361225.1 Lepetodrilus schrolli
AGACTTCATTGATGGAAATAAATACCCGTTCTGGTGTTTTGCACGATTTCTAATTCCATATGAAGGTAAATTAGATGAACTGCGTGTTCAAATAGCGTGTTTATTAACTGCAGTCAGCTGCAATATATCTGTTGTGTATCTAGCTGTCTGTCTCGAGTCTACGTGCGTTACGTTTGAGACTCGTTCATTACATTTGATATATGAAATACAACTTGTTTTTGGTCACTACATGCTAAATCCATACATTCCAACATCATTGTATATTCAAACAAGGCTGTCGTCAACTGCATATTTTATATTTGAGTGTAGAAGCATTGTGTCGGTGATCGCTTTGATCTTATGTTCACAAAATATGGCGTAAATTTCCCGCCGTCTCGACTGAAAAAGTTGGATTACAACTGTAAGTAAACTAAACTTCCCTCATACACAAATTTTAATGACACACCTCATTAGGCAGTGATCTATTGACCATTGCATTTTTATTGCCATCCGTGTCCATTATCTATTATTTTGAGCGAATATTCAATGAGTTCTTTTTTGCACGTGATTTGGGCAACCTCATATGCCTTCAGCACTCAACGGAAAGGACAGAAATGGCAACCTCATAATATTATGCCTGCAGCACTCAGAGCGTTAAACTCCACCAGTTATTAAGTACACATAACATAAGCTCCCTAACCTCCAACAATTGTCAAAAGCTACAATCAACCTTTCCCAGATTTTCTTACCAGAAAAATCGTCAATGGTTTGTACCTGGGATAGATCTGGGGTAGATGTGACTGATTGGAGAACAACACAGGGCACTGGTTGAGTCGGGGAGGATACCCAGCTAAGATTACCCGATATGGATTTGATGCAGATATTTACTGAACGAGACTAGTGATCCTCAATGTCCTGATTAGTGCCACGGTCCTCGTAACCTTCTTGTTTCCAGGCCTGCACCACTGGCTCTTCACAAAGACCCCTTTCTGTTTGTGAGTGACCTCCCCTGGCCCCATGTAACCTGTTATTACATGTAGTACCGAAACATGAAGCATTCCTCGCCCTTCCAATCTTCACGTATCCAGTTCTGCCAGGAATATAGGAACGTGTGAATCTTTCTACCTGTGATCCCGATTGTCAATCATTTTGAGAACAGATTCTGACTTTATAGGCTCATATGTGGTATTAACTCTTTCTGTAGGTACATACTTGTTGTAGGTTATCCAAGATTACTGGCACTGTGTCCCCTTCTGGAAGTGCACACATCTACATAAGAGTTCTTTCAAGTGTTTCTCAACCTTGCCAGACTGATTAAAATCACTAATCTCTAGTGCATCTGTGGTTGCATTTAGCTTGAAGTCGCATTAAATAATCTCTTCTTTCCCTGTCATGCTGGTTATTTAGAGGAAGTTTTGCACACACACACACACGCACGCATGCATGCACACACACACGCACACACACACACACGCACACACACACACAGACACACACACACACACACCACCCCTTGATGTCTACCTAACTGTTATGCTATGTCAAACTAACATCTATATCTCAGATTGCCACCTTATCTCAAACTATTATTAATAATATTATATACTCTGTCACCTAAGGTCAGAATGTTAAGTCATGTGCATGTGTAAAAGTTTTAATTGCTTTGTCTTGGGATTTCAAGACAAATACATTAAAAACAAATTGTATTCAGGCTTTGCTGAATCATATTAATGCTGCTACATCAATCTGGTTTATTAGTATCCTATATCTCTCACTTAGCAATAGGTAAAAAACATCTAGGTGGTCCTGTATGGATTTGTTTGTCTTTTTCTGATTTTGATCTATTTCTTCATTAACAAAGAGTAAATAAAGCTTTATTACAAACATTAAGACCATAACTTCTTTGAAACAACCATTCATATAGAACTAGACTATAATAATTTTTAATATAATAATTTTTTAAATGCTGTGTTAATCCCACCCACCTTTTATCGGAAAATCCTAGATCTTGTCCATAGCTCTATGTTTATCAATTAATACCAGCCCTAGTGAGCAAATGGAATCTGATTGACTATTATTGAGTAGAAAGAGTCAGTTTCCAGTCAATTTACCCTTTTTCACGCATAAAATCTTGACACCTGACACAAGCCCGATTCAGATAACTCATGAAAATAACGAAATATTGACCTGCAACAACAATATATGATTTATGCTTGACGGAGACTGTCTCTGTTATCACGTCTTTATCCTGGATAAACAAAAATATGATTTATGGAAATCTGATCATGTCCTGATCTTGTCCTGGGTTAAGGTGACAAGAGAAGTTTGTGGCCGGTGGACCCCATGTTAATCAAGGACAGTCGCTGTGGACGGGTGGTCAGTTTAAACTGACCCCTGTTGGACACTGGACCATAAGTGTATAAAATGAAGGGTCAGTTCACAGGGCAGGAGGGGGCAAGGATCAACATTATCACAGCTGACTACATTTATACCATCAGTGACTACCTTGACCCATGGCAATATTGTTAAATCTGATACCTAGTCTGTGTGACATGTCCTATCAAGTAGTGAATTAAATTGTGTAGAGAAGGGATTTGAGAGAAAAAATACAAAATTTAAGATATTTGTTTAAAGGTTAGGCTTTGAGATATCATGGTAATATTGATGGCATAATGTGCCCCTTCAGTTGAAGTGTGGATGTTCTTGGAAGTCCTCAATGATAATAGTAGTGGTTTAATTTCATGACTGTTTCCTATTAGTGCAGTTATCATCCTTGGTCTGTCAGTACTGGCCGGTGCTCGGATGTTTACTGCAATATTCAGCAATACGAACCCCAATTCACACCCAAAAAAAAAAGAAGAAAAAAAGGAATCCATTGCACTCTTGTTACTATCTATCTACCGTAATTATCCTAATAATTCGAACATGAGAAATTAATGAAATTTGTAACTGTTCGAATTAATAGAAAAAAGATGAACATTTAAAATGATCGGTGTTTGTATAATTAGGGAAAACCAAATTAAAGTACAAAATATGGTTGTAAATGAAATGGTAAATAAATGAAGATGTTTTAAAACATTTATTTTATTTATGTATTTGTATATGATTTAAATTATTTTTTTGGGGAATAATTAGAGGGTTTGAATTATTAGGGTAATTACGGTATCTATCTATCTATCTATCTATCTATCTATCTATCTATCTATCTATCCATCTATCTTGTTGAATAGCTACAATGGTGCTATTGTCTTGTAGCATGCTCGGTGGATACACAAGCCTAGTAGAATGATACCCTGCTCTGTAAAGTATTTTACTTTGTAAATTTTTTCCAAATATTTGCCTTGACCATTGAATATTTGTCCATGTACATATTTCTTTGCTAAACCGGTAGCCATGTGGATGCATATAAAGGTTTCAGGAATTATATGTTTATATTGAAAAAGCTAAAAGAGCTGGCAATAACCTGAGGGGGTCTTTTCGGATACCAGCCATTGATGGTTTACTTGCTATCAATGATGTTTGTTTATTATCGATGATAAAAGCTGAGTTAAGCAGAAGGTATTCACACTCTAACATCCTTGCAATTCAAATGTTGGTCTTATTTCTCCACATTTCTATGTCACATTACCTCCACTGACCCTTATCTGATAGGAGGGGCACAACGGTGTGATATACAACGGTGTAATATATATTCACGTGTCATGTTGTTGCCTCATTAGAAAATGAAACATTGAATAAATATCTTGACTAAAATCCATATTTGATTGTTTTGCCGACTTAGATTGGAGCGTAAATAAAAGATCATCAAAAACGTACGTAAATAGCAAGCGGCTCATCTCTGAGGCAGTGATGTTTTTCTTGCCTCATCACTGATATTATGTGTAGTATATTCCCGCAGTAAAACAACAAATGAATCAATCAATCGCACAATGCACATCATTTTAAGATGATATATTCAATGAATGAATTTCAATAAAATTTTCAGTAATTTGTTTTCGCCCGTCTATCGGTTGATTTACATTGAGCAGCGAACACCATCATGGCCCTCTCCAGATACCAGCCATTGATAGTGTTTGTGTTGGATGGAAGTATACAAGCTCGGCTATCGGGTGGTTCCCCGTGGGTGATAGTGTGATGAGCAAGATAAGTACCCACAGTCCTCCCACACAGTCTGGCACAAAGACGAGGATGCATTTCATACAAGGTCTCTCGCTTTCATCATAGATCATTCACCAGCATGTCTACTTGTATCATAATACACCTACGAGGTTAGGCTTTTTAGTGTCCTCCTCGGGATATATTCTCAGTATCGTGGAATGTCTGGAGAGGGGTAGGGCAGTGGTTCAAGCCCTGGTCATGTTATGTTAAAAGATGTTAAAAGATGGTACTTGTTGTTCCCCTGCTCAGAATGAGTTAGTAATACGTCAATGTGGTAGTAATGTGCCATATTTGTATTGCATCAAGTCCATGCTCGAAACCTTGCTCATAGCGCTACATTATCCAGTATCCAGTGTTGTAACTGCAGCATGATATTCTAGTTAGCTAGCACATCAGTCGCTGGACATCTGGCCTAGTATAATTAAGACATGTGCACAAAACATGCTGGCCGTGTAATAATCTTGACTAAAACCCCAATTCAAGTGAAATGGAAGAATATGATGTAGTGCAATGATATCCAATATTTTGTATAATTATTTTCACATGGACTTCAAGAATGTGGTGAAAAGTAGGTAGTATTAACCCTCTACCTGCTGGATGAGACACAAGCACTGTTCTTCTAGGCATCTCCGGTTGCCTCCAGCATGGATAGGGTTAAGTAACATCTAATTATTAAGTAGTATTGAATTGTAATACCTTAGTCAGTTATTTGTTGATCAGTGTCATCCCAGTTTTTTCTTTACTGTAGTTGGGGATTATTTCAATATAATTTACTATCCAATTAAAAATATTATTACCATTTACAACATACCATCACACCACCCACGCAACTAGTTATAATCTAAGTCAAGGTGGCCCAAAGCTATGACCCATTTTAAGTCGCGTATATATAATGGAATGAAAAGGATTTATTTTATGACTATTCAACGTAGACATGACGATTATGAATAAGATGGTTAAATACATAGATGAGAGATCTATACAAACATCGCACCCATTGAAGGTCAATTGCTGTCGATTCATGTTCTCATTGCAGGGGTTAATATATCTGTAGGACATCTGTGGATGCCAGCAGTAGGAAGAAGGTTAAAAGTATTGTATTACAAAGGTATTCTGATTCATAGGGCTAATTGCCCAAAACACATCATCTCATATTACCGTGAAATTGCCACCATGAAAACAAATGGTGTCATTGGAATTCTGGTAGGGTTTATCTCCCTTTAACCTTCTCTGTGTTGGGGACACAGTAGGTAAATGCTTCTGGATCCACCGAGCGACATCCACTGTTATGCACTCAGACCTACAAATGAAAGGTTTCCATTATGGCGGAAATATGTGAGGTGTTACAGAAATGGGCGAAGATTTCACGAAATATGTTATCAACTTTTACAAATAAATGTAAACACATTCAGTGTCATATGTTGAATTATTACACACAGAATAGCTAATCCGAGTAAAATCTTATCAGAAATTATGTAGAATTCTATTTCTTAAAAATTTCAAATTATCAGCAATTTGATAGGAGCATGTACTGACTGTGCCGCAGTAATTAAAACTACCATTTATGTACATTCCAAGATGTCACATAGTTACAATTATGCTTCACACTGATAGCTATATGGCGTACACACACACACACACACACACACACACACACACACACACACACACACACTGATAGCTGGAAGTTCCACGAAATTTCTCTGAGCTGGGATCCTGTGAGTCAGGCTTGTATTTAGAAATTTAATTTTCTTGGAAGATAAATGTGCAGTGTCTATGCATAGTATTAATGTGTACGTGATGTACTTATTTATTCCCATGGACAATCTACATCAGCCACAGTTCACAATTCATACTGTAGTAGTAAATTGCTGTGGGGCTCTCCTCCCACAAAAAGCAGGTACCTGCAATATCAATTTAACACTGTAACGACATATAAATAAAACCTCAACAATCACAATTCCAAATTATGTAATACATGTATTTGCCAATATTTGTATTCATAACAAAAGTATTTAACATCTGATTATGTACAGATGTATATCTGAGGGTTTTCTGCGAAGAGTCTACGAAGTGGATGTATTGCCGTGAGTAGTGGGGTATCACAGTGACTGTATATGTCTGAGGCAACTGCACTCACCCACCCCCGGCTCTCATAGGCCTTTGTTCACCCAACAGTGTTTATGTTTCACAGATTTTAGGCAAAAAAATGCTGACACTTTGAATTCCTGTTCGCCCAAGCGTGAACAACTGGGCTTTTCATCTCTGATGACTGACAATGAACTGAAAAGTAGACAAGATATTCTCAGCTGATGTTGTAGCTGTCAAGGAGAAAGACTTTTAATCCCGGCTGATTGACCCGATTAGGGTCGGAAGCCCTTCTTCGGGTGACCACCAGCCGGTATAAGTACCGTTCTCTGACGTAGCGAGGGTGGCCTGTCATGTAATTGAAATTCCTTCCAGGAAACCACTTTATTTTTTGTTCAGTCGAATCATGCCAGCATTTGAAGACACGGAGATCTTCTGGGCAGTGACAGGCATATTATTACATATCTTGTTTATCAGTGCAGGTTTAACTGATGGCAAATCTGGCATTCATAGAGGAAGTTCCAGGATCGATTACCCATATCCCTGTTCGTGGGCTACACCCACCCACGGTCCCTCGATGTATGGGATGTCATCAGTGGCGGGCAGTTAGGACGTGTGATTTACTGTTTACCTCATTAATCGAATTGAGGTGAGGCTACGACCTCTTGAGCCTTTGCCTCCATTACTTGAACTTTCAACGCAGGTGTATATATAATGCTGAGTAGGTAAACAAAAATGCACAGGGTGTTATTAAAATATCAGCGGAATTACTTCCCTTTACAACTGTGTAAATGTGCAAATAACCAAGGTTTCCAAGACCACCCCCTTACTTAGATGGTAGATATAATACATTGACGTCCATGTCATGTGATCAACTCGTTTTAACACATGATTTACTGGCCACCCTGAAGGCCGACTTATTAGGCAGTGCTGTGGTAATACATGCCTGGATAAAGTCAGTAACTCAATTGGCTTCAATCAGGTTGTGTCCGGATTTGTGTATTCGGATAGGTAACCATTAAAATAACTAATGAGGAAATGAGAAGGTTTATTCTGGGAGAGATTAGTGGGTTGAAACTGATACCTTTAACTAGGGGAACAGAAATACATTATTTTGTGTAGAAATAGAAGCATGTCATTTACAGGATATTTACTTTAAAATGTAGAACTATTGACATTTGTCGTTTGAAGATTCTGAAGTATTGTACATTTATTAAACTTTTTTCTTTTCTTAACGTTCTTCATTTGGATGGCAACTGTAGAAGCCATGGCAATTGTTCCAGTAGTAAGACGATGAACTGGTTGTTGGTGAATGTATCCTATACTGTAAATAAATATCACCATGCACTGTGCGCAGACATCATCGTGTCCTTCAGTTACGTGCAGCACGAGTATTATGTACATTTCCCACTTGCGTGAATGAGCAATTGTTACAAAACTTCCCGACATTCTCATTTTTCTACCTCTCCTGATTCTATCTGTATGTACTGTGTTGACTGGTGGATACATTTGAGTACAGTAATAATACCTGTGAGAACAGTCACGGAGATGGGCACGGGTATAGTCACGGACATGGCGTGACCATGGAGTTAGGACACACACAGCCAAGGGGCATAATGCTGGTCATACCAACTGGGAAATTGTTTATTGGTGATTGCTGGTGTTTAACAGTGTGTCCACTCCCTGGACACTGGACACCAGGTTAGATGACCATCCTACCTGACCACATCCTGCTTCTTTGTTGGCTGCATTCCTGAATACACCACCCAGAGACTAATGTCCAACTCTGGCAGTACAGCCTACAGTAGCTGGTATTTGTACCTCCATCCAACCTATGGCTTGCATTTCAATCAATATTGCTTGCTCATCAATGAATACCATTCACCTTACTGCTCATTCAATATCTGATGCTAATTTCAAGAACCTGCTCCATGTATATTATTCATATTGTATAGTTAATTAATTCATCGTCATGTATGGGTGAAAGATTCCCGCTATGACGTAAAACAGTAATTCACTCACTCACACTCGCCATGTATATTACATGGATAAGATATAGGTTAAAATAAATCTGATTTTGAAGCATTTTAGTAAAGAGAAATGAATATTTATGTGTTACTTATATCGTTTAACAAGAATCTTAAGCCTTCACTGGCCCACCTGTTGATATCTGGTCTAAAAATTTGGAGAGAAAAATACTATGTTAAATGCATTAATTCGAGATCTTGGCCAAAATAAGGAGATCTTGATTGCAGATCTTAATTAATGTTCTTCAGTATTTATATTCATCCCATCGTATTCCAAGCCCACATGCGTACATTACGTAATACAAATACTGCAGTGTGTGTTCTTTGTTCTGACAACATCCTTCATTTTTCCCTGGGGGTCCTCCTGACATGTACCTGTCACATTAAAATGGCCAGGATTCTCAAACATGTGCCCCCCTCCGGAGCTCAGTACTGCCATGTATGTATAGGATGAACGTTGACAAAACACAAGCCTGCCTATGAAGTAACTCATCCTTGCACACAACACACAGAGCTTCTTTGATAATGTCTGACAGTCGTAGTCCGTGGGAAAGGCTTACCTCCTCTGCTTCTATTCATTCAATTACTGCATCGGTATTAGTGTGTCTGTTTTTGTGATAAAGTCGGAACTTACAACGTGAACATGTGTTGAAAGTGTTTGCCGTAAGGAATCTTTGTCCTTGTGAGAAAGCCGTACCGAGCTCATAGAACTTGATCCATCTCAGTGATCATCACATAAGCAAAGTTCATTTGTCTTCACAATGTATATATTTATCTACATTATTATGATGTCCTTCAAATAGGAGAAAAATTTGTATTTATTTGTAAAGTCTTCTGCAATTCAAGAGCAGTCGATCTGAACAGGCTATCTGAATGCGTTTCTTTTTAAATCAAACTAAATACTTACCTACAGCAAGTCACATTATGTGTTTTTATCAATGTAATGATGGCATTCAAATGGGAGGAAAGCCTACAAACTAAATGCTGATTCATCATTTGGTTTAAAATGTATACAGTAATACTCTTTAATGTAGGTGGGATGAAATGCAGTATGCTTGGGATGAAATGCAGTATGCCATTGACCATTCTGAATGCACTGACATCTGATAGACACGCTCAAGTTATTACTTTATTAATATATTATCTGGGGCTCTTTCAAGTTCTCTAGAGTGTATTACAATAATGTCACATTGCAATAAGAAGTGATGGTATGATACAATTGTTATGAGAAAGTACATTATGTACAATTCATTAATTATATATGAAAAATAAAAACGCTTGTACATCCAGGTAACAAACAATGAAAGACAAACAATATTATTTTATACTATGTTATGATTATCATCAATTAATAATTCCTAAACATTGAGCTTTAATTTCCTCTGCAATTCTGTAATAGACACCACAATCACGATTAACCGTATTCCATTTAAACACACACTAGAAGTTGACAGTGCAATGTTGATAGCGAGCTTATGTAACAAAACCTAGGAACAGCAATACAGAATTTATGTTCACCACGGGGCTAAGGTGAACTGCTTTCATGAATGGGAACTGTGTTTTACTTTAGTCAATGGGTGAATTTCGAGTCTGTGCACAGCAGTTATGTTTGCACTGATGGGTATACGTCCCACAATAGATAACAAATTTATACGGAGAGCTCGCATTTTTATGGCGTTTAATATCAAAATGAAAGTCTACTTTTTAAATTTTAATGCCATTTAACGAGGTAACAATCCTGAACATTACTATTATATCATCTAATGCTTTGAGAGAGAGAAAAGAGAGTATTCATGAAAGTTCCTTATGCTCTTGCCTGTGTGTAGACAGTGTTGTGAAGGAGATGATAGGGTAATATAGCTTCTAACAAATATTTATTAAATGATAATTGCATTCCATTGCCTACCTGTTGTGAATGGAGGTGAGGTGTATTTAAGTTGGTTTGCAGTTTTATGTAGCAGATAGTGGTTGTGGAGTGCCTGTGTGGTATGCTGATCAAATGTGGGGTATATCGGTACATTTTATTACAGCAAGAAATCGTGATTATTTTAGTACATTAATAATTGAAAAATGTATTATTTTCTTTCTGCAAATATATGTTAATATTCTCAACATATATTTCAGTATGATAGCCTACCTATACTGTTATACTTCTACTAATTGTTCAGTTATTTATCTCTGGCCCTGAGCTTACAAAACCTTTCTGACTACGATTTCATACCCAGTTCAAGGTTTTGTTCACAAATCCCCATGTAAAATTTGAGGAGTATGAAATCATACTAGAAAAAAACGTTATTTATTTTGCCTGTTCTACCTCTGCTGTTGCACTTCTGTTCTAGTTGAGCTCAGCTCTACCTCTTCTATTGCCCCTCTGTTATAGTGAAGCTCATCTTTTCTACCTCTTCTATTGCACCTCTGTTCTACCTCTGCTACTGTACCATTACCAGCATTATGTATCCCTTTTGGATTCATTGATTGACAATGATTGTAGAGATGCACCTGAAAGCATGCTTGTTAGTAGTTCCCCATCCAATGGCACTGTTTTGCTTCAATGTATTCTATATATTTTGCAGGTCATGAGGAAGGCTTAACGTTGACGGATGACGAGGTGGTCGGACATATTGCTGTCAGTCAGACAGAGGAGCCTGGTGTCATCCACATCCAACAGCAACACGCAGAGGAAGTGGAGGAAGAAGAAGAGGAGGAGGAGGAAGATATGGTGCACCCAGACATGGGAGCGACAGGAGAGATAATTGCCATGGCTCAATAGAGTGAAATAACCCTGAAATGGACTGTAAACCTAATTAACCCTCTCCATGCTGGAGGCAACTGGAGATGCCCTAACTAGCTTTGTCTGTGCCTAATCCAGCAGGGAGAGGGTTAAACCAGCCAACCTGTGGAGTGTGTTCCAATACAACACATACAAGTCAGGTGGAGTCTTCCTTCAAGCCTATGTCATTATGATGAATAGTTGTGGTGTGGAAACTGGTGACAGTAGCTGTTGGTTTACCATCAGTTTGACCATCAAATCCAGTTCAAGGAAGATGTGCAGTGCTTGTAGATGGGAAATGCAATGGCATTGTTGCCATGGCAATGTGTTCTCTTGGTGGCATCATTGCCCTGACAGTGCATTCTCTTGAAGGCATCATTGCGCTCACAATGTCCTTTCTGAAGTGTCACATTCTGAACTCTGATGAATGGTTAGATCTGTTCATACTGTGTTGGATGTTGTGCACTGACACCAAGAAAATAAGTGAATGTCTCAATTTGCTACATTCAATCCAAGGCATCAGAGAGTCTAGTCTGGAAGCCAGTACCTATCATGGTTGATGAAGCTTCCTCTGCTTTCCTTTTTCTCATACAACTGATGAATAGTCCTGCATGGAATCCTTGCCATGTGACTGATCTGATACCAGAAGTGTCTTCAATATTATAAACTTGTTTATTCTGGCATTTAATTCCTATTACAGTATCTCTGTGTTAGGGCAATCATGTAGATATGTAAGTCCTCAAAAATATAGACACATATACATTAATGAACATCCTTGTTGCACAACATGGCATGAACTAAATTTCTGCAGTCATGACAGTTTAACATTAACGAGCAGCAGGGAGGTCCACATGACAATTTTATTTAACCGCCCTCTAAGAATGTTCACTTCCATTACAATACCTTACAAAGTATTATTTGTAATTCCTGTGAAATCCTGACTCACCAAGCTGGGATTGGCAGATGTATTTCTATGGCAGAGGGCCGATAAATGATTCTGTTAACAGTATGATCTCTGAACAAAACCTTCTGAACTTGAAATGCATATTCAGACATCTCCATTGTGCCAAATGAAGTGAATGTTATTGCACACAATGACGTGGTTAAACATTGGCAGTACTTTCAGGTTTAATTAATACATTGGATCATATTATTGGTGCAATATGGCTTATGCAAATGTTCTTGAATGAAATATCCTCTGTTCATCATCATCATCATTATTTTATTTTATTTATTTATTTATTTTATTTATTTATTTATTTTAAAAAAAAGATTTTTGTTGTTGAAAATGTTTGTATTAATTATTTTGTTATTATTATTAAAAATAAAAAAATAAAATTATTATATCTTTTTTGAAATTTGTATTTATATATATATTTCTTTTTTTTTGTATTTAAATTTTTTTTATTATAATTTTTTTGAAATTTAATTTTTATTTTATTTTATTATTTTCAAGATGAATGCAATGAAGTTAAGTAACTTTAATGTGAAATGGTGCTTTATGTTGTTTTCAACCATCGAAATTTTCCATTTTATTGATTATAAACAATAAGCATGATTCAGTAATAATCGCACCCACACAAATTGAATAAAAAATGTCATCAAATTTTAAACATCCATGTCAAATGAATCTTTTATTCAATTTGGGTTGTACGATTGTAATTTTATCTGAATATGTTCTGTGACAAAATCTAGATATTTTGCTATATTTTTTAAGATGAATTCGAAATAATATTGTTTTGAATATTCCCATTTACAATTATTCTAGGAATGAATTGAGAAGTATGTTGTTGCTAAGGATGTATATCGTAATTGTGTAGATCCACCATTCATCATCACCTACCTCCTTCCTTTCCATGTTACATATTCATCATGATCTCATTGAACATAGCATCATCACATCATCACATAATATTCACATCATCACATCACATCACATCATCACGGAGTACGGCCTCTACCTGTATATAAACCCATCATCTCATTCTCTTCATGAATCCTGTCTTTATTTATCACCTATATTGTGCAAGTCATGTAGTCATGCCAACCTCTACACAGGTTACTGGGTTTTATTTGTAAATTAGGCCATAGTTATTTGATTCTCTGGTTAATGGATCTGCCGACCCGATTTTTTCCACCTTTGAAAAAAAATATTATTTTCATTATATTCTAGCATTTAGAAAGTTATAATAATAAATGGTGATGGAACAAGTCATATTAAGTTATGACTCATTGGACGAACAAAGTCCGGCAGACAATGATTGACATGAAGTTGAAGCCAATTTGATTGCTTATATGGATAACAAATGTATAATTTAAAACTAGCAGTTCTTTGAATATAATTGCATTCAAATCTGAATAATTTATGTATTGGTGTTTATTGCAATTATTTATAATTATATTGATAAATTATATTTATTTTCTGTCGGCATACTATTCATAATCTCCAATTATTGTTATTTTATATTAGACCCGAACTATCAAAGTATATTTATTATTATTTCTGACCGCACGGGCCAAAATTAAAAAAGAAAAATCCGTAAACCAGGGAATGAAATATCTATGGCCTTAATATGATGTTTTTATGACAATTTGCATGCACATACTTCAGTGAAACTTGTCAGAAGATGAATGTAAGATATTATTTCAGTTACTGTGTAATGGTTTGCATCACTGGTTCACATGTATTGCTGTTGTTTCTGAATTTTGATGACATGTATTATTTTGTTATGGAAACAAATTTACACACAATGAAATTGTGTTTTGTTTTATGTTCTATGCAACCTATTGCATGGCAAGTAAAGGCTGGCAATCACATTGCTGCTGTTCCTCCTCCACCAGCTTCTTCTTCCAACTCCTCTCCATCTTAGTTATCCAACTCTTCCTCCCCATCTGCTTCCTCTGCCCTTATTTCTGCCCTTCCTCATTTTCTTCCTCAAAACTATCCATTCCAGATAGTAAATTATTATTCCACTAAGTTTGACCTATGAAATCAAATCGTATTCTAGTAGACTTTGCAAGATTTGGTCTTAAAAGATGAAGCATTTTACACAGAAATTCTTCTTCCAAATAGTGTTTCTATATGTGGGTGAGTTGCTTGTTGGTGCATGGACCAAGTGTGTAATATTCCTTCAATGATATATACTCAACTGAATTAATTAAGGACCAGTTGCCATTTTGGACATAACTTAAACCTTTCTATTATTTTGACAACTAAGCATTCTCAAACATCTACAGACTGCATGCACTCTTCAAAAACGTGCAGATGTATTGGAAGGAGAATGGCACCAGATTCCTAAAACCGAGTTCCGAAATTTGGTAGACAGCTTCCCCACAAAATATGTCGCCCCTTAATTAATTTGTTGAGTATATGTCCGTGCATATATTGACCACAGTCATATTGGAGACTTGATAATCTGAGGGTTTGCATGCATTGCATTTCGTTTACAAATCCCAATATAAAAATTTAGCTTCAGCATGAAATCGTACTCCAAAAATAAATCAACCTCGGGGCCTGAACATGTAACCCATCTTGCAATGATTTTATTTTTCATTTAAAAAAAATTAAATTAAAATAAAATTATATTGCAGTTTTTGGAATAATTCTTGGTCAAACTAAATATGTCTCTAGTTGCCCGGTTGGCCACGTAAACTGTCCGATATAGTCTGTCATCCTCCTGTCCACTTAGCAAAGCCTCGCCTGTCTGTATAATCGGCATTGAATTCCAGACATAAACCCGACTGACCTTGCAATAAGTGTGTACGTACTAAAGTGTTCGCCTACCCATGTCATACAAACCTATATAGACTCAGCAATGACCAATGGCTACTTATTCAGCCGGTCAAAGTGACCAACTGGCCATGTAATCTGGACCATGACAAAGGATGAGCTTTGAGAGGTTGGGGGTGTTTGTTTTTTTATGGCCAAAGTGTCTGGTATTTCACAGGATGTGCGCTTTACGATACAATCAATATCTCAAACTCGCACATAAACAAAGATATACAAATACTTTATTTGCAGACATTCTGTGTATGTATTGTATCTTGCAACAAGCATATCAAGTATATGCTGGAGGTCGTGGGAAGGACCAAATAACTGGCGCGTTTAATGGTACGAATCGCTTGAAACAAATCGCTAACAATCGGCATTTTTTTTTATATCCAAAATTATACAACTGGAATGTGTTGGTTTGTATATTTGCTGACGGTCAAGTAAATGGACCAGTGGTTTGTAAGAATTTCATAATGGGAGTTCTAACAAACTAACCAGCAAACCGTGAGATATGTTGAACCATTCAGATAAGATGAACATGGATGTATCCGGGATTTATCAATGGTGTTGACAATAATCGGCAAATCTAAATTGGTAAAAGATGGCTGAACATCCGCCAGTGGATATAATAATTGCTTGACTAAACCTCATCGAAAGCAAATGCTTTCTACTTCATATTAGAACCTTGTGATACATTTTTAGAAGAAAAAAATGTCCCTTTCTCCTCCTTAGAAAACATGATTTCTAATGATATTTCAACTACGAATGTGAAGATCTTAACATAATTATACATGCATGTACCTATTGAATGCGTTTAATATTAATGAATCTTAGTTTATATTAAAGAAGCTCTAAATGTTATACGTTCTATTTGAGATATTAGTTAAACCTTTTATGAAGGCAATCGTCTAAGTCCTTTATCAGATTGCACCTATGTTGGTATATAGCAAACTAACGGTTGTATACATAAACATTTACTTGCCAACACATTATATTCGTAGTTGACTACGCATTTATTTAACCCTTTCAATAGTTACGAGGAAGTGGGGGGGGGGGGGGGGTGTCTTATAACGCCTTGCATACCTGTAATCGCCTACGGGTGAAAAAAACACTGATAATGCCCCGTAGTCGCACGGCGGTAGTCTGATTTATATGGAAGAAGAATGCATGGCATGTCGTCCCTGGAGTTAAAAACAGACCCAGATACATAGAACGGGACGAGGTCATCAGACATGTTTGACTGGCAATCTACGTTCTGTCTAGGACTCTATCCCAGATAGAAACAATACAGTACAACGTCCCAACGTCGTGAGCCGAGTCCTGTGAAGAGAACCGTAAGACATTGAGGTTACGAAACGTTTTTGAGTACCATTCAATGCTACAGCTGAAATTTAATGTGAGGACCTTTGAACAAAACATTGAGTTGAGCATGACATCGTACTCAAGAAAATGTCAGTAGCCTGGGCCAGAATCAGGCAGGCCTTTTTTATATTAGCAGGGAAATGACGTAAAATAAGAGATAGGCAGCGACTACCTTTACGACCCTTTCGTGAAACGCATACCAGAAGACTGCGATTTTGGTTTGGTTTGAAACATTATTGTGATTATTGATGGTGGTTTTCTTTGCAATCTTGTTACCAGACGGAGGCATGTCTTGAGGGAAACCAGAAATTTGCAAATCTCTTATATGACAGTAATGTTGAGATCTACGCGGAAAGAATTAAAGTCGATATCACATGCCGTGATATAAGTGAAAGAATCTTGAATGCGACTCTAAACATAAATAACAATTAAAAAATATATATATTACATATGTCCCGACAGTTTGTGTATTGTATTCCCACTTCCTTCATTATGAAACAAAACCAAAAAAAATAGAAGAAACAATATACAGTTAATAAAATGCATCCGAAGTCGTAAATATTGAGAAGGAAGCTTGCATCGGCATTTTACAGATCTTGTTTTCTGAAAAGAAAGCGTACAAAAGAATTTCCTAACGATTCAATGTAGCTGTGACATTTTTGAAAGAAGTAAATGTGTTTGTGTAATAATAGGTAACAATGCATTACAGTTTTATTTTTACGAATCATTTCATTTCATAGTATCAGATGTCGTTTTGATTACATTGCGAATATATTTTTTGGCAGTTTTATATCCTGATAATAGCTCTAGAATATATGACACGACTCTCCTTTCCTGACGTCAGAAATTACATAGCTTTGAATGCAAAGACATGCAAGTCGCTAAATGAAGGTAATAATTATGTCGCCTTTACTCAAATCACATGTTTCTTGTATTTTCTCGGTTCTCTTAAATTCATGTAAATGTATACTAATAAGATAGGATAATGTTGTACTACCCAAAATGGAGCTCTTCTAATTTACATCAGAGATAGCCCTCGTACATTAAAAAACGAAAACGCACATACACGCATGCATTGAGTTAGAAGTTTAAAATTAATGTTTAGAGATAAATTATGAAGACGTCGTGGGGCCATGTTCCCGGATCTATCGAAAACGTAAAGACACCGTTACGCCTTCGATAAAGGAAAATGTGATGTTCCCGAAGAGCCAAATGTCCTTTACGTATACGATAGATTCAGGAACGTGTCTTCCTATCATGCACCAATCATTGATTATGATTGTATATAGGTGTGCATTATCCCCTAGCAGATTCAATGCGTATATATGATGATATGATGATTGCTCGTGTTATGAAGAAATTAGGTTAAACATTATTTTCATCCAATGGCATATATATCACCATTGCCCATGCTAAATATACCCTGAGGTTAATTTATTGCGGATTAGAATAATCAGGGCATAATGCACGAAACTGACAGGGTACCCTTTCACAAAGCTCTCGTACCCATTAATAAACAATAACTTTCGTATCTATCTATCAGGGTATCGTTTTTCAAATTTACCGTATCCACCCAAAGACCTTAGCGCTCTCGTGCCTATCTCTTATACGTGAAAATCAGGGTATAGTTTCTCTAAGCTTTCAACTCCACTATGAGACCTTAGTGCTCTCGTAAGTGCCCGATCCCTATGCATTAAGGACTCGCTACGAGAGCGCTTATGGTCTCGTAGTATACATGAGACCTTCGTGAAACGATACCCTGGCGCTTACGAGAGCGCTATGAACTCATAGTGGATATGAGAGCTTCGATAAACGATACCTTGATAGCTACTAGATTGCCGTGGATACAAAACCTTCTTGAAATGGTGCCCAGGTTTAAACTGAAGTGACCTTACGTTACATTTGACTGATGTCCCCAGTCACATCACAAGTCTCCAATGTCTAGATGTATCTTTACTAAGCTAGTCAGGTATAGGTCAACATATACATATTCACGCACAAAGAAGGGGTAATTGGACCAGTGATAACCTAATGGGTAAGATTACGGGATAATCTAGCTACATAAATATACAATGCTAGAAATATATTACACGATATTATTAGGAATTTCTGAGGAGAACTGAAGAGGAGAACAAAAAAAAGAGAACTGTTTACGGAGGGCTGGGAGGTGTTATCGATGACAATATTAAAACCTATTGTGCGTGTAGGGCAGTGGCCCCTATACTATTGTCGCTTGGACTTATGGTCATTATAGGGGACAAAGTGACACAAATTCCGCCCTAAATCCATAACATATAGTATATATAGCGAGGGGCAGTATGACAATACCAAGGTAGATCCAACGTCAACAGCGGTAGACCGCTTTATCCTTTAAAGCCCTCATGTTCCATCGTGAATAGATCCTTTGTCCATAAAGAGCCAAAACTCGTAAAATCCATGGCATTTCTGTCGCCGATATTATTATCGACTTCGTCATCAGCTTTAGATTAGTATATTTTTTTTATCAACGTCATTTTCATCAGCTTATATATATATAATCGTCGTCGTCATTATCATCGTCGTCATCACGTTTAGATCAGAATATATTTCATTATCGTCATTGTTATTATGTTCGTTGTTAGTTTTACGTTAGCTCAGATTTCGTCCGATGTTATCGTCGTTGACATCAACTTTCGTCATCCCCAGCTATAATGTATTATTATTATTATTATCATCATCATAAACACCATCCTCTGCCTCGCAGGGTGATTCACTCATTTTACTTGAATGAAGGTACTGGGAATCTACGAGCTGGTCATTGAGGATGCAATGCGCAGCCACAGACATCTTCTACATCATCATAGTATTCCTAATTACCATCAAATAATCAGCAAATTCTTATTCTTATATTTATCTTTGATTGTCCTCAACGCTATCGTGGGCGACGTGGATGTTCTGAGTATAATTATTTCGATAGTATATGGCAACAACATAAATGTACATATCTGCATTTTCAATGAATATCGTGAACATTCTATACTATCTGTGTTTGTAAGTCACAGTGCCATTGAAGTCCTATTGCCCTGCATGGGTTTGTATTTCATTGAAGTCCTATTGCCCTGCATGGGTTTGTATTTCACAAATCTGACGGTCAACGTGAACTTTGATAGGACGTTTTAAATCGGGTACACCTGGTATAGCTACGCAGAGGAACACGCATATTGAAATATTTACCAACACTCTACAGTTTTATTTATTTTCAATTATTGACCGGTCCCCGTTCTCTGACCGGGGCAAAGTGTAATAAATAAGTGTATGTGTGACCAGGAATCCCCGTGCGAACTCTTGCTGCCCAAAAGATTGACCAGTATTCAGGCCAATCGCCGTGTCGGGCGACGTTACAGGAAGCTGATATAAGTTGCTAAAGTTCTATGACACTATTTATTATTTTACAAGGAACTCCGAGGTTTTCTAACAGCAAACACATAGTAGTCAAAGTCACTGAAGAGGCAAAAGGAAATTATTAAAATAAAATGCTACCTGTGTACTTTCTTTTGTAACTCAAAATGCTTAGTTAATGCTTTAAACAATAAACAAACAAATAATCGAATTATCCTATTAAGATCAATATCCTTGATAGGTACTACGTGTATCTATTTGTAACCAAGATTTCGTATATTGACATTAATTTGTGGCCTACCGTTAATAGACTTTTCAAGCCGAATCACTGGATTTGGTACCAGTAGATAGCTGCATGAGAACAATGAGTGTATTCATTCATCTGGTCGAATATAACGCAGTGAAGTGACGATTATTACTATTGATGCCAAAGCGTCGCACGACACGAGTACACATGTATGTTTAATATCAAAGATATTTGGCTGATCATGTTCTGTCTCAATGTGTCCAGACAGTAAGGTGAGTCACATTACCCAATGAAGACCGAGATAAGATGATATAATCAAAAGAAATATATATATATATATATATATAGAACAAGTAATTAAGAATTTCAGCAGATCCTTGCATATTTATAATATCAATCAACATTTACTTTCACCCTCTGCGACTTTGGATAGTCTAAAACAATAATTAAGAATTTCAGCAGATCCTTGCATATTTATAATATCAATCAACATTTACTTTCACCCTCTGCCACTTTGCATAGTCTAAAACAATACTAAATCGTGTTCGTAAGACCTGACTAAGTTTACGATTTCGCGCAAAGATCCCCCGGGTGGAAGGAGTTTAGGGGCTATACTTGTAAGTGTGGTAGACACAGGTAAAGTCACATACCTGAATAATCCTCACCTACCCCGTGTTCCCACCTCCCCCTTTTGTCGGGTACATGGGAGATTTAGGGGAGGGAAGAAGGGAAGGGTATCGACCTGGGGTAGATGTAAAGGTCTTGGCCCAAGTCGACCCCCCATAGGGGCTCAGTTCTATTGAGATTTGAGGTGACCGAACAAACTAACGGTACTTTGAGAACATACTTCAGATTCAATTGAAATTCTTTTAATTGTTTGAGCAGCTCCAGGATCTCTTAACATATTTAATGTCTCTTGATTTAATATTCACTGAAGTTATGAACCTATAGAACACGGAATCATGTGCGGTTTTTTTAATAGAGGTCAAACCTGAGGTAGTCTCGATAGATCTAAGTGTTAAATCATTTATTCATTAGTCACCGTGATTAGTAGTATATTTATATACAAGGTTCCACTCAGAAGTTGTAATATTCCCCAGAAGTATATATGTTACAGTCAATCTCTAAAATCAGGCAATGTGTAAAATGTTTGAAACTTTCAGTGACTTTCTTTCC
>JAUTBT010021230.1:0-20953 GCA_032361225.1 Lepetodrilus schrolli
ATGTTGCAGTAAACCTGCGAGCATCGGCTGGTACTGACAAGACCAAGGATGATAACTGCATTGCCACTCTACCGACAGCGCATCCTATCAATATCGAGTCAGAAAGGTAACTTTCGCGAACATTAATGCCGGGCCCCCAGGGGCGTGATTTGAACCTGGAACCTTGGCTCCGAAGTCCAACTGTTCTACCACTGCGCTACCACCCGCCCTATTTCACTTGTTAGGTAACACGTTAAATTGAAATATTCAAATAATCATAGGAAAAAGAAACCAATATAATTATTCACAAATTCACAAAGTCAAATTCCCGGCATTCATCAAATAAAAATGACAAAAGTAAGCTGCGCGTGTCATATACATGTGGTACTTACTATTATTTATTATTTATCATTAACTTATTCATAATTGGATATTCATTTCAGGGAATCGTTTCTGTTAAAATGTCGACTACATCATGCTATTTGTTGAAATATTATTTCGATAGTCAATTTAAGAGATTTTTTTTTAGACAGTATCAATAATTGGGTGATAACTACAATCACGTGGGTCAGATATGGTCACTAAATGACCAGTAGAATGACCGATGGTCATTGTGGGGTACTGGTCAATGGTCACACGACTGAAGTGTCCGTGTTATGACGTCCATTGTGCATGTCCAGTTCGTCCACATCAGGCTAGCGTTAGGTCATCTCAGGTCACCCACCGGCCAGTCGTCATTGATTACAGACACTAGTAATTCCAAAATGGCGTTGAAACTGTGTCTTGGGAGTCGATTAAATCAAAGCTAACGAGGCAAGACTGTGTTTGTGTGAAGGCATGTCGCGGGACTGGACGCGCACCTAGATGCAGGTGAGATGTGTCAGTATTCTGGGGTCAGTTAGCTCACCCCGGAGCAATGTCATGTCGCCGCACCCAAACAATATGTATCACCTGTCTTAGAGGCAAATGAAATCCAACTACCACCTTCCAAAACAAAAATAATTTACAACGTCATTATATATAGTGCAGGAATTAATGTGGAACAGTATATTATAAAAACTCATATTATAAAAAAAAATATACACTCTATAGAAGTGAAATGCTAAACTTCATCGTTGTTGAAAATGGCACATTGTTTTATTTAACTTATTCTGTATACGCAAATCATACGAACCCGAGATTACAATGGCATATTTTAACCTCTTTTTTTTTTATGAATTACTCAATCATTTCTTATTTGATTTAGTTTTAACAAAAGATAAAAACACAATAATTTAACAAAAATAATGTAAAGCTCTTATTATTGTCGTATTGAAATACAAAAGTTAATTATTGTTCGTGATTACAATATTTCATTGATCAGAATTCTACTTTGGGAACTTTTGGAGCCAAGGACACATCTATTTAAAGTGAAGAGTTTGTAATGATTGAGTGATCTTACATTTTCCTATATAGTTACCGATAACCATGCATTGACTGGATTCTGTTTAATCATTTTAAAGTTTAGTTATCTTAATGGCTCTGGCAAGTATTTTATTGATATTTTTCATATTCCATGTAATTGTGGTTTTCGTATTCCAGTGTGATCTTTCTAAAGAAAAACATCGAAATTAATACAGATTATATATACTTAGAATATTATTATTTTATGCTAGTCTGCACAATCATGACAAAATAATTATGGTCGAGACACGATTATTAAGCATGCACCACCACCTGTGAAATGACTGAATAATATGAACAAGGCACTCATAACTTTTATACAGAGTGAAGGAAGCGCTCGATAGCTCGAATTGCTTCCCTTGCACCAGGAAGCGACAAGTTTTCGTTTCTGATTGTTAAATTATAAGAGATCCTATACTTCATACCTCTGCAGTTATTGTTTAATAATTACTCAACGAGCATTTGCGTAAAAATATATTTGTAAATTAAATTTTCCATATTATTTCTACTGTAAATAAAATATTTTGACAAACGATATGTTTTGGTTTATAAGGAGATGTTTCAAATGTTTCTTTCCTTGGTCACTCAGAGTTGTAAGTACAGTTAGATCATTGATTTGAATAGAATTACCAACGTGAACACATAAAAATCAGTTTGGACTTCGGAGCCAAATGCCCCGGTTCAAATCCCGTTCCTGGAGATCGGCATCAGTGTTCATGAAATTGTTACCGTTCTGATGATGCATGTCTTTAGAGTGATGTTGCGGGTATTCCTCCGGCCCTAAACTGACAAACCGTGATATAAGTGAAAGAATATTGAAAGCAGTTCTAAGCCCCAATTTAACAACAATTAAAATTAAATCACGCTTAGATATGTGGACATACCCTGTGGAGAGCAAAAAGACTGTTCACATATTTAAAGAGCGAAACTTGAGCCATTAATATAATTAGATTGGCCCAGTGTTTTCTGTTGATAATTTTACGTGCTATTGTCTTCTTTAAATCATCCGGAATTGTTCAAGAGAAATAATAATCTCGCCTTGTTGAATATGAGAATAACATGAGATGAATCGTGTTATATGCATCAATAATTGAGCTAAATTATTAAAAACATTATTCGAGGAAATATATTATCAGTGCGTTGTGGAAACAAGTTTGATAAAGAAAATTAAAACGCTGAGAAATTTTATACAGTCTCAATTAACAAGATGTTAATGTACCGTACAAAATAACAACTATTTATCACAGAAATACTTAAATATTGCCAGCATAATTCTTGAAACTAGTATATATTGCCATATGTATTCTTAGACAACTTTTAAAATTAAATTAAATTTAACATTTTGGGAAAACGTACTGATATCAAATATATATGATACAGAATGAAAATTAGTTCCAACTCGTATGAGAGAGAGAGAGAGAGAGAGAGAGAGAGAGAATGACAGACAAAGACAGATAGATCTATTGAAAGGAGAGAGAGAATGACAGACAAAGATAGATATATTGAAAGGAATGTCCTATATCTATGGTCCAATGGATTCTTATTATATTACATTCTGATTTAGTTTGTCCTTTGAATGACTGATTTTAAACATATAACGGTTTTGTTCAGCTACCATCTTCTCTGAGAACTACAGTCACATCAAAGTATCGCTCAATTCCGAAATACTTTTCCACTGTAGTGGTCATTACACGGAACCATAAAATGTCGCTTTAACAACTCGAAACGATGAGAAAGCAATTTAGCCTGTTACAGACAGCGCCATATAAACCACTTGCTTAATGTGGATGAATGCGCGCGAATACTGGCAACTCGTCAGGCATTCAGAACATCTCATCTAAGAGGAGAAACTCGGACATTGAAAACTGAATCTAGATGCACCGTGTATTGTTTGGGATGCGATTATCATCATATCATCCCTGCTTGATACCAGACTGTTGTATTGTCCAGTCCGCTGGTCAACATACGAGATGACCACCTTTGGACAATGCCGGACACTGTAATAACCATCCCGATTGTCGAGATGAGCCGAGGAGATCCCAGTGTCATGTCGCGTGCATTGTGAGAGATGACCCTCCAGATAAGGGGTTAACTTCAATTTGGTAAATTAGAGATGTTCAAGAGGAAAGGTCGCGACTAATTTGTTACGGGGCACGGGTTTATAGTTTCGGCTTCTGAAAAAAGTGCCGAGAAACTGGTTTGAAATTGGACTGACCGTTTGTTAACCCTTTGCTAATGATAATGGGGGATCTGTTTGAAGGTTTGAAGGAATTACTTCTGAAGCTTTAGTTTAGTTCTGTTCTCAAACACAGATTCAAAAGCTTTTACAAAAGAAAACGATGGCGCAGTAATGATTACAAACAAAATGTTCTCTTGTTCCCTTCTGTTTATAACTATGCATACCTTTCAATAACTATAGTAAAGTTCTTCTTCCAATGACGTAGACCTATACTAGTAGGCAAAGCGATATCTACAGCAGTTGATGTCGTTTGACCCAATTCTTTGTTTATTTGATTGTTTATTTGATTGTTCTACCATTGTGATGTCATACTGTAGATATCGCTTGGCACAAGTATATGATTGTTCAACCATTGTGATGTCATCAGTACAGTTGTGATGCCACAGTACAAATGCACAGCGGCCTAAAGATTTGACTTCACAGTAAAATCTTTATGATGTGGCATTTTTCTTCTTTAAAATGATATTTGGTGATAAATAGAATCTCACCTTCGTGTCTTGGAATATAAAATATTTCAACACTTGTCGATGAAAGCCTCAGATTTAATGTTGATATATTTGATATTCCAAGATACTTGGGTGAGATTCTCTATGTATATGGCCATACAGATTGTATAACAAACATTGATCAAATGTATATATCAGTATGATTTGTTGATTTATTCTACGTATACTGTTCACTTAGTTGTCAGTGGTCCTAGACTGCTCCTCATAAAGTATCTGATTATAATATAGGACATTCGATGAAATTGTTCATATTTTGATAAGTGAAATTGTAATACTTATTTTTACATGAAGGCGTTAAACTGCCGTCGCTGGTTCTCAATATGGACTTCGAGTTACCTAAAATCGTGTTAGTCGTAACGGGTGTAATTTTCAATTGTTTAGCAGGACGGCTCAATGTACGAGTACATACCACAAAATGACTTAGAATCCATGAGGTCCTGTACTCTTGTATTATTGTATACAAAGATGATATACAAGCTTATTCTAGACCATCCTTTTATACCCCAAAAGATGGTAATCATGTGACATACAAAGCACAGCGGACTGATTTCCCTAGACCTCAAGTATTAATTTGTACAATAATGGTTATCCCCCACCCCACCCCCACCCCCCAAAAAACCCACAAAAAACACAAACACAAAAAACAACAACCCAAAAACAATGAATGAGGATAGGTAATCAAGCTGTAAGGCTTATTTAATTGGTTGGTCAGAATTAGCTCCAGCGTTGTTCTCGTATTCCGCTGATGAGGGTCCGGAGCTGGTCAGTGTGGGTCAGTGACTGGCAAGACACCGGTCAGCAGTGGTCATCACCACGAGAGTGTCACAGCGATGACGTCTATTGTTGGTGTGCAGCTATTTCACATCTGTCCTGGACTGGGTCTACGGGTCACGCGATGCTCTGTATCGGCAATTGTTTACAAACATTGGCAGTTTAATACTAGTCTGAGAACATGGTGTTAGGAGTCAGATAATTAAAGTTAATGAAGAGTTTAAACTTTTGAGTGTGGAGATATTTAAAGGTGCGTATCTGCAGGTGATCCGTGTCACATATTTGAAGGTCAGAAGAGCAGGAGACATCGATAAATACCTCGGGTCATCATTTCAGGTCACACCTCAAACTATCATCACATCCATGTATGCCATCACTTTCAACACGAAATTAACTCTAATTTCTTTACTATTTAATGTCCAATGCTGCTCTAACGTCGATTCTGCACAATGAGACGTATTCCTTATACTTGGTCATTTACACTGATATTGTTCATCGTGTCTGCTAACTAGAAAGCAAAGCAAGCATATCAAAATAGCATCAACATGGAACCATGTCTGTCGGTACATGCAGCAAGAAATGAAAGCTAATTTCATACTTATTTCATACCTATATAATTATAATATTAAAAGTTAACTACCAACCAGTCATGGCCAATGAAACGTAGCCATGACCATGTTCCACTGGTAAACCGGAAACTCGGACATTAAGACTATGCACATCAGCATTAGATAAACCTCAACATTGCCAATCTAACATTTCATGTTACATACATTTCTATTGATATTGTGTTATTGCGTTGTGAGAACAAGTTATTTAGCTACATGTATGAGACACCGTCATACAATCTAGTGGACGACAAAAGTAATGGTCATCGGTCCAATTCATGATCAATTGAAAATCCACCATCGAAATGATTGCAGTAACTAACATCACAACGCTACTACATATTACGTACACACTTAAAGAAGACACTTTCGCGACGTCAAACATCACATGACCACCCCAGACCAGTGAACACTAGAAACCAACACACAGGTCACCTAAGGTTAAGGCGGGACATGACAAGACAGCGTCGATTAACAAGTGTCAAAAGGGACAGACGCTGCGAGATGTGCAGTATCGGCTGTGGACGATTGTCTGATGATGGGAACATCCTTTGTTGGAAGGGGGTCAATATAATTGAATGACCATAGAAGCTGTGGAGGGTTGCAGGGTGTAGGGCTATCTAGTCATTGTCCAGCACGTTCTAATGGGTGTCGGGTTAGCTGCAGGAAATATACAGACGCATTCTGCTGTACAGGAATGATCCTCTCATTATCCTCGGCAGGTGACTGGTGTCACTGGTAATCTCCCTTGTCTTCCGCTAGGGGGCGTACTTAAGATGTAGTAAAGGTGATGGGATAGTGTGACTTTAACGCATTGTCTGCTGGTTGTTCCCAATAAAGCACATCTGTAGACAAACACGATGTACAGTTATGTTTAAATGGTGTCATCTTTCAGGTCAGACAATGTCAGCGAATTTGGATGGCCCAGGTCCGCTTGTCCTGAAGGGTCGTCACCTCAGGGTGGATATACACAAACCCATAGCATTTCATCAATGTCACTCCAGATGTCAGGCTCCAGACGTACTGTTAGCTGTAGAACGCAATTTATAACGAACAAATCCACATATCGATTTAACTTTAAATGGAATAAGTATAAATGGAATAAGTATAATACAGCTTTCCGAGCTTCTTTACCAAACAGAATGGTATGATTCCAGTTCCTGATGACTGGCAGAATTCTGCAGATTAAGAATGTGTCGACCAGATCGTCTCCGAAATTTGACTGAATAGTATTAAATCCATGCAATTTATGCAAAATACGTAAATTGAACCAATATAGTCTTTTGTAAGCATTGCACTTTAAATTACGATAATTTCATGTTCTGTTCATGTACAGTTGCTAGCTGTAAGTAGGAGGGAATAAAGGTTAAGGCGCGACATGGATATCCAGATGTATGGAATTCAACGTTTATTTCTTCCTCTAAAATATATATGATCACGACGTGGAGGATGGTCAAGCAACTGGATATCGCATTAAATGAAACAATATTCAATCAATTCTCAATTTAATGATAGGCAATCGTCTAAATTATCACCTGAAGTCTAATCAGAGACACCCACTTTCAACCAGAAGATTAATTTCGCACGTCGTGCAAGTTCATCATATCGGCTGTTTCCCCCAAGGATATTCCATACACAATGTCAAGTTTGAACTTTGCAGCAGATATTTAAGCTTCTGTCAGCTTGTCGTCTGCTATAAACTATATGTCGTCTGCTTTGACTGCGCCATCTGCTGTTAAAATCCACCAATCCGCCAATTGTGCGCATGACAAGAGAGAACAATCAAGTACACTTAGGACTGGGGAGAAAGTTCGGCCACTGGTCATTTCAAGTCAATACTTTAATTCATATTTTTTCATTCGTGGTGGTCAAACCGAGCGAGCTGTCACATGATCATCGTCCACATGTTGACTGCACGTGCAAGGTGTCGTCTGCGCACAGCACGTTATCCCGGAGACAATCGAGTCATATTGATTACCTGCTGTAAATTATTATTTTGGCACGTCTTATGATTGCCTTATCTGCAATTAATACGTGTAACGTCAGAAATCACCTTTGAGCACCAAAGAGTATCCTTTTTGTCATCGCGTGCACGTTTCTTGTGGATACGATGAACAATCTTGGGGTTTATTGACGCAGATATGTCTTGGCATCAAAGTGTGATTCAGACGTCAACCTAGTATTGTCGTTGAATACAAAGGCTGAAGCTTTCCAAGCTGCAAGTGTGCAGTGTCCTCACAATCATCCTGTGATCAGGGAATGCTTCTATTTGATGCGACTAGTGGGGCTGTGTGTGTCGGGGTGGTGGTGGTGTGGTGGTGGGGTTGGTGGTGGTGGGGTCGGTGGTGGTGGGGTCAGACCCTAACCATGGGACAGTGGCAAACGTTGCTGAAGGGTGAAGTTAAGATATAAATTTGTATAGTGATATAGCTATATAGTGATCATATTTAATAAATTTCCTACAATATTCACGTATTAATATTATCTTCCCCTAATTTTTAGAGGTTCCGTCATAATTGAATTATGCTGTTTAGAATTGAAGGTTTCACATGGGAAATACCAGGGTATGATTCATTATGATCAAAATACCAGAAAACACATGATCTTACATTAATTCACGGGTTGCTTGTTTTTGGTGATTACATGTAGTCTACCCTAAAAATCGCTGATTTATTATTGATTATGATCCCTGTGATGGGAAGCCTATTATCCCTAGACACTTCTAAATGACTAAAATACTATGACTTTCACTTAGATTGCCAGTTGAGTTTACATGAAACTGATGTCAAAGGCACATCGTATCAGGTTACGGAAGTGAATCAATTCATAGTTAACAAGGTATATATTTATACTATAAATAAAAGGTATCAATCCAATTTAACATTGTAATTGACAGCTATGGAGTTCATATAGAAGTTGTGTATTAAGTTGACGGAAGTTGTATTAGTTCAGCCAGGTTCAGATTGACTGACACTGGGTCATTAAAGTGTATCATGCCATACTACTGTCATCCGTTATACTTGTTCAGGCACAGCTAACTTCACAGGTGTGACAAATTTCCTAATTCTTCTTCCAGTAAATCCTCTCTTGACACCAAATGAGCAAATTAAACCTTCAGTTGATCACATCGTCTTTTCCCAGGACAGGATGTGACCTTTAGCGACCTCTAGCGGTGACCCTTCACGCTGTAATATTGTCCTATAGTCTATTAGACAGGGATCGGGCCCATGTTTCCCCGAGAATTTGAATTTTGATTACATCCCTCTATATTGCTCTTTTACAAACTGCACTTGCCTACCTATGCTTTTACTCTTGGAGCTCGTGAAAAGATAATAAGAGAAACCCTAGAAACATGTCACGTGACATTGGCTTTAAAAAAAAAATAGCTTCACTTCTATTAAAATAGAATTACAGAATTAATCTAGCAATTCTCACACTAAAATGCATTTTAATCAAACTCTCCGTGTTGGCTTTTCCGGGTGTGGTATGTAAATTTCAGCGACTATACGGACGTCAGACAGAGGTAATGAGAGTTGTTGACGTTGTGATGATCTTACATTAACATATACTTTCTGTGCAGATATGACTTCAATCAGATGTTCAGAATGAATACGTGGTCACTGTACGTCTATATTGAAGTTGGTTGTAAGCAGTCAGTGTTCATGAAAAAAACAGAAGGATATCAATTAGATGGGCACCGTTACAAAACATCGCATAATGACCTGAAGAATAATACGTTTTGTATATTTTATTTTGAACATATGGCTTCCTCAATTCATATGATAATTTTTGTTAGGGAAACACATTGTATTATGAGACACACTAACCAATAACCTACGTTGATAAAATTGGAATAAATTTCGATGAACATGGGAAACATTGATTTGTTAACACATCCTATAATTAGGATACATTCTGTGACATTCGTTGTGTACAAACTAGAAACAAATAATACTAACTATTGATCATACTGTCTTGTGACATAGGTATAGTTAATCATACTGTCTTGTGACATAGGTATAGTTAATCAGACTGTATTGTGACATAGGTATAGTTAATCATACTGTATTGTGACATAGGTATAGTTAACCATACTGTCTTGTGACATAGGTATAGTTAATCATACTGTCTTGTGACATAGGTATAGTTAATCATACTGTCGTGTGACATAGGTATAGTTAATCCTGCTAATGGACTCTCCTGGTTATCATATCACTTATTTAAAGGCATACAATCACAGATTAATTTGTCGTTTTGGACCGAATTGGAGTTAAAAATCCAAAGTACATGTACTTAGCATAAATATAATGGCTTTTGTAGTTTCTATTGCAGTTTAGATATGCGGTAAAACCCGAATAATGTACTGTAATGTTTAAATTTTCTATAGTCTAATAAACAAGGGGGTAACTATAATCAGTGAACACGGTCAAAATAACCTTTCATGACTACTGCTACCAATAAAGTTACGTAACTATACAAATTAAAAAATAATAAAATATGAAAATATTGAAAACCAGTGGGATATGCGGAAAATGTAGCTGGTTACCCAATATACTTGAGTAGACACATCAAATGTACATACTTACATGTAAAAATACGTGGGATCATGAAATATGAAACAAACCCTTGATTGTATACCTTTAAACTATATACTAGTATCCCGCTACTGGCTACACGCGGATGTCTTCAAGCACACGTGTATCGTGCATGTAGTTATCCCTGTTAATAGATACAGATGACTATCATATCAAGCGTGTGATTCATTGACACCACACGCTTGACTCTACTATAGAAGAGGAACAACTTGAGTTTGACCCCTGGTCCCATGTAAGCTATTTGCCACGCCCATCCGGGTACGTGCGGCTAATTGGCAGGTGTGGGAGTACAACGTGGTCTATACACCTGTATAGGAGAAGATGTTAACCGCACGCCTCGGGACTGCTCCTCGTGATAGGACAGAGAGGAAGGCAATGCTCGTCTCACAGTTCTGCACAATACGTTGCTATTGTCCGTGGTGGGAAAAAAATGCACATATGGCCGACATACATGCCAATGAAGCCAATTATAATATAATATAATGCATGTCACTGAGGCTGTTGTTAATTTTAATATGGTAGACACAGCAGATACTAATGTTTACTGTATACCAACCCAGAGCATTAAGATCAGGAAAGCTCTCTCACACTTGTGATTCCGATAGTGAAGGGTGTGAAGTTCGGCGAGAGACAATTCTGCTACTTCTCTGCCAAAGGCAGGAACTCAGAACTCACAGCTACCAGCAAAATTACAAAATGCTACTAAAATTAATTAACTCTTTCAATAGCCTGCTCAGAATTCACATGTTTTAAATATATTTTGGAAATTAACCTTTGAAAAAGGCGCTATATATATTTGGTATGTCCATAACTAAGTAGGTTTATCAAGACATTTATCAAGTATTACAATAAATATTTTTGGTATGTATAAACTAAGTTCCAGTCAACTCATCGTTTATCGCTGCATGTTGGTAACCCCAAGTCAATTACCGTATGACAGCTTTCCCACGACCTCGTTATAGGGTAGTACCATCATTATAACCTTCATAGAATATTGCCCCAAAAGAGTTAACGAGGCTACCCATCTACCCCTTCTAAGGAACCCATAAACTAGAAAAGTGAGACGTCCGGTTTAAGACTGACCAGGGCTACTGTAACCTCCGACCTTTCTCAGGACACCATGTCTCAGCAGCCTTTGGGTCTCTAACTGACCATTGGTCAAGGTTACACAGCGCCTTCTAATTACTCCAACAAATATGATTTATTTCCACCGCCGCATACCCTGGTTTACCTTGTACCCGTGTACTGGCTTCAGGATCACCTCTCTCAGGACATTGTGATCATGGAATGACCATAGGATGACCATTCTGACCACCAGGACAATAAACCACGAGGAGACGCTTCTCAGATATGTCTGTAAAGAAAATGAGCTACTTGTAGTCCACTTGATTCCAGTAGGGGTGCTTCGGGATCACGCCTATATTGTGACGGTCAGGTTACCCCGGACTAGCGGGTGGCCCTGGGAATGCAATGACCAGATATTCTGGACATAGAACGTGTCGACAACCATCGGTTTATGGCGTAAAAGTAGAGCGAAGTTAGATTTAAGTGTAATTCATACACAAACAACACACAAATACACACACACACACACACACACACACACACAAACAGACACACACACACAAACACACACATACACACAAACAAACACACACACATACACGTACGCACACAAACAAGCAAACACACACATACATACACACAGACACACACACTATCACTCTCTCTCTCTCTCTCTCTCTCACACAAACACTCACACTCACCCCCCCCCCCACACACACACACACCACACACACATACACACGCACTCACACACACACACGCTCGCGCACACATTGTTTGTATCCCTGTTTTTCCTGTATACCTTCAAACAAATATTATACATGAATAAAATATGAATAGATGTTGAGATGGATCAATGCTAAAAGAAGGACTATTATTCGATATGTTTTCTAGATCCTATTTATAATTATCTGCTGAATCCAACGTATTATCTGTGAAGACTGGCTAATCTGTTGGACAGCCTATTGAACTGTGAGATCATCCCTGCGTGTACCCCCGCGGCAACAGTAGGCCCAGCGGACAAGCGGCATTTCTCGGCAATTCTCACAGCACCCCAAAGACTCCAGTCGAGAGTAAACCCAACTACTGTAAGCCATGAGTATCATATGTCTAGGTTTAAAGACTCTATATGCATATATTGTAGCAATGCTAGTCGATGCAGGCAACATCTGACTGTACTGTGTGGGAGACTTTAACGATAAACATCGTAGTCCTGATGACAACGTAGCAAGAGGAAATCCTGTCCGAAGTCTATTGTATTCGTATGACATGACCACGCTTTTGACCAAACTATCAATATCAATAGTAGCAATAGGCTAAGATACATTGCTACTATTGGTATTTCCGAACAGATTAAGACTATAATAAATACAGTCAGTTATCACGTACATGTTATTCCTGATAACATTTATTCGTATATAGACATATTACATGAAAATATGTCCTAGTAATAGTGATGGCAAAATGAAGGTGACAATTTAAACAGGAACGTCCTTCGTTATATATTTATACATGGAGGACACGTATGTGAATGGTTCTAAATTGCCTGGTCTTCAAGTATTTCTTCTATAACAACAGTAGCAGAAAGTCTCACAAACACGAAGTTCCAAGTTGCTTGTTTGTAGTAAAGGGATACAGACAATAATACTGTAGTGTGAAAACAGTCATGTTGGTTTGGGCTAAAGTATGACTTTTTTTTTGTACTTTTATGACCCAGACACGTCCAGAACGTTGTGCGATAAGTCAAATCATATCATCTGAAAATCACTTGATATTGACGAGAAATCAACTAGCATCCACTTCATGGGCGGTGTAAAAAATGCCATTGCTGTCCTCGACAAAACAGCAATTACACCTATAAAGGATTCCCATCCATTCAGCTCAGTGAATTCACATAAGGCACAACGGAGTGGCACACATGTGGACAACCAATGCCCATTTCGTGGACATACGCCCATATGATTGTCCGTGAATTCGACATGTAGGGAAGACCGAAACAAAATACATCAATTTGTTCTCGTGAGCTACTGGTGTGGTTCTGACAGACAAAGAGATCATCATTTTGGAGCTACTTGAGTATAAAGTTTTGATGGCACATCAATTTACTCTGCCAGTGGGCAGATTGGGGGTATTCGTATGTTTAAAAAAACTCACAGCAGGAAAACATAGTAGCAGTAGTAGATTTATCAGAATCCGTGTGGTTAGCGGTTTGTTCAGAGACGGTCGATGAGGGAGAGAACAGCAATACATTACAATGTTTAACTATGCACTGACATACTAAATTAAGTATTGTCACCACGTGCAACATCTACGTATAATTTCCAGAATACGCATAGCTATTGTGGTAATGTTATATTTACACACGCGTTTTGGCTGCAATTCACTGGATACTAGGTGCTACATAAATAAATGATAATTTTATCATGTGTAGTAATTATACTTACATGCAAACAATGTACACGCAAATATCGATTGAACGAAATAGTTCTAACATGCAGTTCTTTGATTCAGCGCTCAGTGTTATCCCACAATGTCATTCAAACAAATCTATCAGCACCTGTTGAATTATAATTAATGGCGTGCCGTTCTTCGCTGCCGTTCGGTACATTACCAAAACACAGTTGTTCTATTTACCCATTAGCTACAGAAAACTAAATAAACATATCCGAAGAAATATGGCGACAGGAGACACTTGTGACTTTTTCTCAAAGTTCAGTTAACTATTGGCGGTCATCAAGCAGGTGCGTTTTCTTTAAGGCGAGCAAACAACGCTCGCTGGTAATATTCGTCATTGTCATTCGAAGATAAAAACATTCTCATCTCTAATTGACAATCTTCAAATCCCTTCTCATCCATAAGACACCCATATTTGTTTCTTTTTCTGAAGGTTTTTCTAAGTTTTATTTCTGGACAATAATCTTCACAGCGTGAAGCGTTGCATATTGATAGCACTACACAATGATAAGCAAACACAGTCGCGGCTCGATGAGATACTCCTCATGTTCGCCAAGGTGATATATTGTCTCCCTCTTTATCTCTATCTTGTCATCAATAGAAATTTAAACAATCGGAGAAATATTTTCTCACTTTTAGGGTTCTTTCCCAGGACATGAACTGACCTGTGGCGACCAGTGTCCAGAAAGGATGACCCTCCGTTAACTGAGTGATGAGAGACGCACAGAAGGTGGTATATTTGAGTGGACAAGGAGTACCGCGCACGTAATTGAGGGTGGAACGACCGACAATGAATGGTAGCATATAGAGTTTGATTTCACATTTACGTACTGCATTCATTAAACACGTGATTTAAGATGTAAATATCTAATAACAGCATGTACATGTATAACAATATGAAGCGTTAGATGAAATTTGATTAAAATGAGAATTAATGTTAATGGAACATCCCATTCCAAAGAGAAAACAAAATAAATAACGTTGTACACACATGTGGCTAAATAAGGCTATAGGATGAGCATATACTTATGAACGTAATGGTTACAATGCTTTAGTGGGTCAGTAACATAACAAGATATTTTTTTTAAATGTCCGTCACCAATAGTCACTGATATCGGATATGTCATGAGAGTCTAGTCACTCTGGAACGTAGAGTGTCACACTCTGAGGCTACTACTAGTAGGCGGGTGAAAGAACTATTCAGAGAAGTCACCGGACAACAGCCACCCAGGAGACTATTGTTCAGGGGTGAGGACGTTTGCACATCATTCCCAAGCGGAATAAATTAACGACAACGAAGAGCGTTATTTTTTAGGGTACCCGTATCTGTCCCCAATGTTCTGCAAACAGCCGACCTCTAATTACCCAAGCCGTGAACTTGGAGATGGTCAATTGAAAAAATTATCTTTCAAAGAAATTGGTCGGCAATTTTCATAATTACTGTGACAGAAGAATGCGAGAACGCATCTGGCAAATCGTCCGTGCTATGCCACCTGTCATTTCGACTAAAACACTAAACGGTGACTCCGAGTACAAAACTGTACGCATATTTACATGGACAAACTAACACGTTAAGTTCCACTATAATACAAGGAAGGCAAAAGGTCCTGAAATTGGTTCTCCTACTAGCTAAATCGCTAAATTCATTACATGGTACTACTACTAGTACTAATATACGGTACATGGTGAATTTTTTGTGGCTGTAAATCTGTTGATTGGTACTATAGATTGCACAGTGATAGGTAATGCCAGACGATGAATCTAAACTCTCACTGACACTGAATCTCTTTAACCTACGACATTTGCGATGTTTTAAAACATATTTCTATATTTGTTTTGTATATGCAGGACTTGAATTGTAAAATATATTTCTCGATAATTTTTCGTTGTTGTGCCTACATCAATGATCATTGCGTACCGGTATGTCGAATCTAATGACTATGCCACAGAAGAATATTATTAAAATCTAGACAGCGGATGGTAATTATTAATGTTTGTTTCAGAAAAGCTATTCACGCCAGATATTCACTAAAGTCGGTCTGATTATACACAAACCATTAAAAATAGGTTTGGCAAATATTTCACTAAAATAGTGACTGCCTCGATACCACTCTAATTTTCGTCCATATTTTGGTTCGTCCTTCGTGTCTGTCTGGGTCAGGTCAAGCTGACCGCTCTGTCCGTGTTGGTCAGTGGTATGAATATCATATTTCATAAAACATGATGCATATCGAGCACAATGTCTCATTGTTATCAATTTCACTGGTCAGTTGGCACTGAACAAACCCCTCACTGACCCGTATTCACCCGAGTGGGTGGGGTCGCTGACATCTTTTTTGACCGGTCACGTGACAGGATGAGTTCATAGTTTTGTGACAGAATGAACTTTTTGTGCTTTGCGCAAAGAGGATATTGTCTGCGCATCTTTTATGGTTAATGAGAGTCGATCAGTGAATGCCCGGGGGAGGGGTAGATTCTGGGGGTCGAGGGGAATATTTTTGTATTAGATAGAACAGATGTGGCAGGCTCGAAAACGATAAAAAGATGGGAGTTATTTTAGAATATTTGTCCCTTATTTCAACCTTGAACTCAAGAATCCTTTTTGTCAATATAATAATTAATCAAAAATTCATTGATGCTTTATTTGAATTTATGAGGCGAGAAGAAAACCGATATGTGCATGACTGAGCTATAACCAATCCACTGTAGAACGCTCTACATTTGTAACTAATGTGATCTACCACGGCCCTCATTTAAAATTATGTTTCCATTTGAAATTTTAATCGCTGTCGCAGATCAAGTAGTTCTATCAACGAAAACTAAACACTCTTGTTGGTGGATGGGTGTGGTTGATGGGTGAGTGGTGGTGGTACATGCAGTGGAAGGAAATTTCCGCCGGGGACGTTTAGAATATTCCACTGATTTGTTCTTTCTTTTTTTGTTATCATCTCAAAATCATGCTCTAATTCACAGGAAGGGGAACATAGTTTTTGAAATAGTTTAATACAAGACCGTATTTTTATTGGTGGACGGACGTATTGGCTCAGACATTTCGCCCGAAACCTCCTACATTTAAAAAAAAAGTATGTATGATATCTAATGCAGTTCTGAAGCCCGTGAGAATGTCAGTACCCGTTCAATTGAACATACATTGTCTGGTTAAAATTCGTGTTCCTGAAACAGATCGTACCCAGAATAGTAGCAGGTCCAATACTACAGTGACTTTAATGAACGGCTTGATTACAGTTTTACTAATATATCAATGAGGTTTGTATACAGTGTGCAAGCCTGTGTTTTGCTTTGTTCGCTCACCATGATAACAACATACAACAGGTGAAGATGATTGCCTTTGAAGTTTTAGCATGCTGAAGAATTTAGTCCCGAGACATTTACTAATAACTAGCTAAACTGTCATCATTACCATCTAATCCCTCTGCTTGCTTAATGGTAATTAGAGTCTATCTTAACACTGACGATAAATACGGATAATCCAAAACTACGATGTAAACACACAAACAGTGTAAGAGCAAGAGTGTCATTAAATACGCGACCATGCAATGATCGCGATAACTGTTGCTCCTTGTTCTATTGTAGAAGTTCATGGAGTTGATCAGACATGCTTGCTTGTTCGTATTATTGACTACTCTGACACTTTGACATATTTCCAATTACCAACTCGGTAATTACAGACGTGAATAAGTAACCGTAGAAGCTTAAGTCAGCAGAATAACGGTGAAAGGACAGTACGTTTGTCTGTTAGCAAAATGACAATCGACAAGAACGCCAGGTATGTGCGACACACGACAAGTCGGAACTGGACAGACTTAAACACGGCCCAGAATAATCGGCTGATGTAAGACATCCATTGTCTATTTTACACGCTTCGTGTGCTTCTGTATCTCCCTACCCCCTTCTTTGAACCACCCCACCCCCACTGGTCTGTTCCCCCACCCCCGAGGCTCTCCTCATCACTCCGACGCTCTCCAGATTGTTTGGATGTTTGTAGACAAAAGATCTTCTATACAAGAACACTGTCATTTTGTCAATAGTATTAGTGTCAGTTGTTGTGTCCTCGTACGTCGGCAATTAAGTACAATAATTCCCCCCGGGGTCGTAGCGTTAACTAGACTCTCCCTTCTTGATGTTACAAAATGTAAACAAACAAACCATGACCCGAGGATTACTACGACTTGTCTGAACTCTGAAATAATATACACACACCTGACGATACATACATATGTGAGTCGTATAAAGAAGACACACGTGTCATTAGACGTTCATAAGAAGATAGCTTACAGTCAGCTAGCAGGCAAATTACTCATACTTAAAACATATAAGCTGTAGGTAAATATCTTCCATCAGTAATCTATTACATCCCTGTATATGTCTATTCGGAACTATAATTGTAGGTGAGAGAGAGAAAGAGAGAGAGAGAGAGAGAGAGAGAGAGAGAGAGAGAGAGAGAGCGGGGGGGGGGGGGGGACGAATACCGCTATTTTGCTGTATTGCTTATTTCTGGACTATATATTTGTGTTTGCATCTTGCATTAATATGAGGAAGGTTGACAAATTTAAAGATATCGCTCGTTTAAACACTATAAATGCATTATAGTTCTCACGTCAATGTAAAATAGCCGTATCAGTGTCAATATACGGCGCTCATAGCACGTGCCTATAATCCTTCATCAATGTGATGATCTCTTTATGTCAACGAAGTAACCTGACCCTGCTGTTCATGCTAACGCTTCATTTCTATTAATCCTTCTCTATGAGAAATTTAATAATTTCTGAATCTGAACAGTTCGAAGAGTTTTTCTAATATACTATACAATAATTAGGCCTATATTATTTTTTCCCCTTCTGAACGACAGTTATTAAGCCCTAGCTGGGGATACGCTGTCTGTAGAGTGGCAATGCAGATATCATCCTTGGTCTGACAGTACCAGGAGGTGCTCGCAGGTTTACTGCAACATTCAGCGCTACGGATGTTGCGGGTAACCTCCTGCCATAAACTGACAAGTCGTGACATGTGAAAGAATCTTGAAAGCCACTATAAACCTCAATTTAAACAATAAATAAATCTAAAATGAAGCCATCTTGCTCGAACAGCAATAGGATTCACGGCACATTTTGACACTTTTTGGCACTGCTGATGCTTGCTCCTGTTTTATAACGCCGTCATAACCAGTCAGGAGTTCATTATACTTTGAAGACGAATCTACTGGAGGATCTAGAGAATATGCATTAATTCATTCGTTCATATTTACCTAGGAGTAGACAGGTATTTTTGAATGTATAATTAAGACAATTGTAATTTCCCAAAAGTCATGCAGACCTAGGACGTTTTAATAGCTGTGACATATGCTATCTTAGTTATAGCGGTTTTATGAAGCATGGGCGGGGTAGCTTTCTAACTGGAGTATGCTAAGGAAAATATGTTCAGAAAGACGAAGAATTATAAGAGATGTATTTAAAATATTGAAACATAGACTATAGAAAAAAAAGTTTGAAATGTCTGGAATCAAAGGTGTATTTAATTGTAAACTGCCGACAAGATATACTAAATATATATGCTATTAATATAACATTAACATATTCATCTACAGTATTAACAGTCAAGATTAACATTGACATTTCACATGTACACAATTAGATACGAGTTATCTCCACCTCTGTCTCCAGCCACAAGTTATCTACCCCTCGTTCATAGCCACAGACGAGAAGACGGATCCCAGGGACGGAGTTGATAACGTTCAATACCTCCTCTATTTACCACTGCAGATAAACTCTGCGACCCTTTCTGTTGGACTTTCAGTAGTAAATGCATAGACTATTACACAAGCAGATACCGCTTTTAGTATAATCTAGTCGCAGTCAAGACTAATTCAATAATCGATCGTTCGCCTTTCCATCGCTCTTGAACGTGTTTGACTCTGGGTATCCTACCTTTCAGCATTTATATTAATTCACTGGACTGTTGATACAAATCATTCACTTTATTTTTAAACCTACAGATACAAACACCATACATACATGTACAGCAAAGATAACGATAATGATGTGTTCTCAACGGAATACTAGTATTTATAATTGAATACAACTGGCTTACAAGAACGTGCCTTAGAATGAATGAATGTATATTACAGTAGCCTAGGTACATAAGTTTACATAGGTAATGAATAACATACAACTATTAGTAGGCTCTATTAGAGTTACTAGTTGTATTATTACAGCGTTTACCTGACGCGGGTCATGTGACATTCGCATTGGTAATCATTGCAAGTAAAGAATAAAAACCACACACAATTCGTATATTTTTAAATGATCACATTATTAAGTGACGTTTGATGATTCACGTGGTGATAAATCTGCTGAGTGTGAATCTATAATCTGACTGCGGCCTATTCTTATCTAACGCAGGTGAAAAGGGTAATCCTGGAAGTGTACCTGAGATACAATTAACGCTTCCCACCTGTCCAGGTATGGTGATCGCACACCCGAGTTCCACTTCTTGTTTACCTGTGAACTCTGGTGTTTAGACGTTATACACATATCTGTGATCCCTCCTCCTTGCAGACTTATGTAACAGGATAAGCAAAGTTTACTGGAGACATTCTACATGTAGAAATAGTCCCCCGCAAGAAAATCTCACCCGAGTGATTTAATTTTTTATTTATTAAGTACATGTATATCAACAAGTTGCTGAAGGTAACACGACAATCCGAGGCTTTGTTGAGGATTTTAAAATGTTAACATCTAATATTGATATAATTATTTGATATCAACGTATTTCAACTTTATTTCCATTTAACCACTCACAGTGGTGCGTGGTATATAATTATCTGTAAAGTTACAAGGTGAAAATTCTAATATGTATTATACATTTACATGTATATAATCTTTTTATTGGTTGACACTAATTTTTTCACAAACTATTTGATATTTTGTAGACTGGTCTTGCAGTACACACTGCGGACGTTGTGACACACGATTACACTTTGTTAAGTGCTGGCTATTAAACATAAATTGTGCTCAGCGAGGGCGTAATAGTAACAGCTTCATTGGCCTCCTCTTCTTGAAGCCCAGCCCTCTTATCATAATATATGCAAGTTATCAGGAAGCAGAGACACCACCAATGATCAAGGACGGGTTCCATCTGCTGTACGTGCACCAGGGTGAGGTAGCATATTAGATGCTCCTACTCCTGCTGCTGGTCCCTCCAGCTCTATGCTGTGAGACACATGCGTCCCAAGGAGGGACCAGTCTGCCGAAATCAGCTAAGCTGGAAGGCGAC
>JAUTBT010021241.1:0-20950 GCA_032361225.1 Lepetodrilus schrolli
AGTAGTAGTAGTAGTAGTAGTAGTAGTAGTAGTAGTAGTAGTAGTAGTAGTAGTAGGAGGAGGAGGAGGAGGAGGAGAATTTTTTGGTTAAATTAATATTTATTAATATTATTATTATTATTAATATTTTATTTTAAATAGGTACTACCATTCTCTATGTTTGAAAGTCGTACACCAATTAATATTTAACTACAGAGTCAAATCTTTCTGACAGCCGAATGGAATTAGCCCTGCAAGCAAAGGTCAAACAGGTGTCATGCAATCTATATACTGTACTTCTTTCGTGAACTTTGCTAAATATTTCTCACGAAGAAGTTACAGGGCTAAACTATTTCTTTGAGAAGACATCCAATGTAATGGATTAAACGTACTTCCCGCCCTTATTGCCCGAGTCTAGTAGTTTCCTGCCGTCGTTATCCGAGCTCCGCCATTCGTAACTTCATTCTTGACTTCTGGTACAACGAAGACGTATTTCACTACTTTGACACATTGTCACAAACCGTCACTTTTGCCTTGACACGCGTGAGAAATCGGTGACGTCATGTAGTAAACAGGGGAGATCACTCTAACTTCCATTAATGTTACGTAGTATACATGTTCAGGGCTTCTGTTGCAAGAAGTGTGGTCTGGTATGAGATTATCGTCTGTAAGACATTGCAATATCTCGACATGTCGCCACATATATTTAAAGACACGATCTGTTTTGATGCGCGTAAGTGTTTTTTTTGCATAAAGCGGTTATTTTCATTGTATTTCATATGCCGTTTAATTTATCTTTTACTTGCATTAAATGCATGTTCGCAAAAACAATGCATTCTTAGAAGTGACTACATGCTTTCGCAGTTTGTGCCTTTCTTATTCCTTGCTAATTTTACCATCATAAACTATGAATAATAATCTTATAATAAGAAGACCTTATTGTATATTTAATATATAATGTAGTCATTTAATATACAATGTGATAATTTATCTACCCAGATAAATACGTTATACATCATTGTAACAAATACACCTATATGTATCAGGGCATAGACATTATACTACCGGATGCAATTGTCCTGCATTATTTGATGCAAGTCATAGTTATAAACTATAGAATACTGTAAAGTGAATAAAACATTATATTAAAAGAAGCTATCCAAAATATTTCACGATTAGCATAATTTTGGCCTCACCAAAAACCTGTCTCCAGATTATTAAATATTATTTATTGTCGTATCTATCAAATAATAACACATATATCAAAATATGGTATAAATATACATGATCTTACTCAGAAATCATGAGAGAAAGAATGAATGCATTTCCTTCTTAATTCTGTATATATCAATGTCTTGTTATGACACATGACTAGAATCAGAGTAAATTCAAAACCTACTTATAACATATGAGTGTCAATACACATACACAAATGTATAAACTGTGATAATCCTCTACGGAATAGACAAATAGCCATAGATCTTTTATTTCATTTTTATCATGATTTCTTTTATATGTTCTGTTATTGTTGACTTGACAATGCACCGCAAAATGGGTTGTACATTTCTCATGCTCGCGGTCTATAAATCTCAGTAGATTCCGCCCACCTGCTCCAAGTTTCGTTTGCAATCATTCGTCACTTCAAAGAAAGGTGTTGACACCTGCTCAAATATTGATATATACATCATTATATTTCACTGATATTGGATGCCAATGGATTTCGAATATTAAATCGAATGTGATCGGGTAATTGATGATACCGACATAATATTGACAACATCAATATATTGCAATTCATATTAGTAAATACACTCAATTGTCAATCAATGTCGGTGCTTATTTCGTGTCTGTACATTTGTTGACGTTACTTGACAATGTTTCTGAGTAGTCCATGAACCTATCCCGTCAGCTTTGTATGTATGTGTGTCTATATCTATCTACGTACAGTTGTCACTACACTGTTCAGGATTTGTATACACACATGCATGCACTCTGGCATGTTATGGTATATATATATATACACATACCTACCTATATCCATCAGCATTAGTCATGACCCGTGGGTCTTATCGTAACATATACTGCATGGCAGGTTCTACTTCCGGCAAAAACATATATCACTAAAATACAGAAGAAATTCCAAATCGTACGTTTAACGCAAGGGTGGAACCGGTAATTAATCCTGGCTTAACTCGAGATTTACGTCATTTCCTGCCTATAGTAAACCCTTTGCGCACGCCCTGATTTATGCCCAGACTACATTACGACCCTTTCCTGCAGGCCTGCTTCGTAGTATGCCTGATTGGTTTAATACTTAGTATATATATATTTTTGAGAGAAAAAATATGTATCGTATTAAGTAAATCTCGTTAATAATATTGAGATGATAACTGTTTCATTGACTCTGTCATACTAGTGCAGGGTATAGAGTACTGGGATATTAAACGAAGATATTAACGAAGGGTTAATTAAACACGGAAGTCGTCGTGATGTCCTAACCCGAGTTGACCCCCATCTGTGTTTCCAAAGACTTGTAGCTGGGCAGCTACAACAGATCTTGACGGACGGGTGAATTACGGCCTGAGACGGACATTAATTAAAACACAGGTAAACGAGGTAACGCGAGGGGTTACGCCGACTGGACAGGTGCGAGTTACGACCAGGTGTGATTGTCACTCACTCACGAATTCGCTGCTCGTATATTTCGTATTGGAACACGTCACGTCACTCACTGGTTCCAAGACCAATGAAATAGATGAAAGGAGCACAACACAAACATGATGAAATAAGCGTCACAATTATCTATGCTTTTATTATGATTTGAACATATTTTATTGACTCAAATTCAACATATTTTATTGACTCAAATTCAACATGATTTATGACACACAATTTAAGGAAGTATCGTAGTCCTCGCTTCGCCTTGTCTACAGTTTATAATAATACATGTTGTGTATAGCGAGAAATATACAAACAATAAATAGTAAATAAAATACAATATATTATTGGGTACTAAAAATGCATTATTAAATAATGGGTGAAATAAATAAATAAATAACATGTTTTTATTATGTTTTGCAATAATGCATCAATAATTCAATTGTAGTTGATGTTTTAAGAATTCTATAGTATAAATATATGTTTTCATAGTGAGTAATTGACATAATATAATATCAAATAAATGAAAGAATTGTCCACATTTGTAATAATGCATAGCTGCTACGAGTATTGCGGTGTATATATAAACTGATGAACATCAATGGAACACCTTACGTAATACAATGAAGAGCTCTTCTCCTAACTGCCATTACAAATGAACATGTCGACACGTATTAATCTATTTTCTCACGTCAGTAGTTGGTTATGCCTGCCCCATACACACACTCTAGTGTATTATAGTCCGCCAAGACTTATTGCCTCCTAAGGGTATAAATCCAAACACCCACCAGCCTACATATTATTATTTATGACCTTTGTCCGAAACAGTGGCTGTTCGTCGTTGGTTGTCTCCCTTTAATATGACAAAAGCTTCATTTTTCTGCCATTATGTATCAGTGTATCTTGTCTAGATGTTTCTATTTCAGAACGTTTTCTTGACTGTTTATGAAAGGACAAGGAACTAAGATAGTGCGTATGATATATACAACGATTAATACTATGTGAGCTAAAACCTGTTTGAAGTGATTTATTCATGTGTATATAATACACACTTATAGAGATACATCTATTGTGGTTTGTTTTGTATATTTCCGAAATATTCCAGGTTTCATGAACAGCCAACGTAATGGTAATGTATTGTGATTCTAAATTATGTATCTAATTTAACATTTAAAATAATGCAGGACAATGATAGTATTGATGTGTCACATTCTAGGAAATTAGTTTTGAAGTTTAAATTTGAAACAAACAACAGGTACTACCGTTCTATGCGATTAACTTAATGTATTAATTTTATAGCACCTACTTCCTGATTAAGAATGGCGGAGAGGGAGGAAATGTATACTCCCCAGGGAGATGAGAAAGTGTAATGCGTGCACACTGATCCACACTTGACCAGCTGTTGACAGGAGTGTTTCTAGTGTAGTGCTATGAGCAAGCTCCTTGTACATGGAATCTAGCTCGGAATAAAAATCATGATTACTACAGATGCACTGAATGCGCTAAGCTCAGTACACATGCGTATACGTATACAAGCATTATTCGGACAGATGGTCCGAATGTAGAAACGGCAGTATAATATTACGGCCAACGAAGCACATTGTTCGCAGATATAAAGTTTCAGTCCCTAATTATTCACTGTCAGCGCGTTGAAACAATATTCAAAGAAGCAAAGCATTCGCATAAAAAATTGGTGTCATCGTTTATAATTTTGTCTGTCTCGGGAACAATGCATTTTACCTACAGACGGAGACCAGCATAGGTAGAATTACGCGCAGTTATCTCCGTGACATCGGTCAAATCTCACAATCTCCATCAATCTCCATCTTGCTAAACACTAACACGCCGGACATGGTGTTTTCCGGATATTCTCTCTACAATGTAACAGTGGTTAAAGTTTGTTTCGACATGCGCTGTATCGTCAGTCTGTCTACCTATAGTTGAAACGCGATCATCTTTTGCTATCCAGTTACAGCTTTCACTGAGCGACCTATTGATCATATGTTATTATCATGGGTAGCGTCGAACGTTAAACTATGCCTCATTTCCGTCATAATGAATATAGAGGTGACGACATAGCCGCCATATTGGATTTTAGTGGACATTTTTTGTTCGTATTAGATATTTGATGGATAATCTGATATTTTTTTTGGTAGCAAAGTTTGTTCTTTCATTAAAATGCATGTCATGTATTTCCTCTGTACTTAAATGAATCCGTCTTTTGGGAAGGTTTGTGAAAGTAAATCTGTATGTGGTTCGTGTAAAAATGTCAGAACGTCAAATGTCGTAATTCGTAATTATTTAGTGGTTCATCAAAAGCGACTGCTAGCGTAATTACAACAAGCATCGTGGCTGCTAACGTTACATTAAAAATATTAGGTAATAGTAGAGAGAAAGAGATGAAGAGTGAGAGAAGGTGAAAGGTGTGTGTGTGTGAGAGAGAGAGAGAGGCAGACAGACAGACATACACATAGAGAGAGTGGGAGATGGAGAGGGGGAGAGAGAGGCAGACAGACAGACACATATAGAGGAGAGAGAGGGAGAGGCAGGTAGAGAGAAAGAGAGAGAGAAAGAGAGAGAGAGACAGAGAGAGGGGGCAGGCAAAAGGGAGCTTGGGGATATAAAAAGACAGATAGATGAAACAGTGACAGAAGGATTGTACATTAAAAACTGGGCGAAATAGTAAAGATGAAGAACAAAAGAACGAAAAAGGAAAAAGAACGAATGAATGAGAAAATACAATTGGTATTTTAAAATAGTGTGGTCAATTTAGTAGATTTATACAATAGATGTTAGCGGAAATGAGGTCATCTATATGTAATGGAGAGCATCATGTTACATTAGGAAATATTAACGAAAGCGGCGTCTCATTGCTAGGATGAAGTTCACATGTTTATTAGTGAATAGAAACATCAGCTTTCTCAGACATATTCTCTGCGGAATACACTGGCTATCAATACGGCGGCTGCAAGACTAATCTCATTGTTTCTGGTAGTGTCGACTGTATGACAATTATTATTCGTAGAAATAATACCTTCATTCGACGAATAAGTTAAAGGAATGTTTAGAACACAATATTTCTTGAAATTGTGCAAAATGGTATTACCGGTATTTGTACAAAGATTATTACAATTGCTGTAATTTAAGGGACTAAAAGTTCTTAGGATCCATTTAACAAACAGCAGACAATAGCACCTGATTTAGTCAAAGCCAAGTAACGACAATGCCGCCATATTGCCGTCCACTTTCCGACCGGAATGTCCCATGGAGACCTCTATCGGAAAGTAGCGCATATGTTCCTCCAGATCCATGGCAAGTGCTCCCAGGTGGCGCTGCTCTACGTCTGCATTCGCACGTTATCTCCTTTGCTCTGCGTGCCGCCATGTTTTTCTCACACTTCCATGTCGTATGCGTTTTCCCGCCATTACCACTCCAAGCAGACGACATCCCGTTGGGATGGATTCAACAATGTCTGAAATGGAAGAAACTGACAAAACTATCGTCGTCCCGCTGGCCAAAACGATGGTTTCACGCCTTCATAGATTGAAAACAATTATTTCCATGCTGTTAATTAGCATACACTGACAGTAAGGCTTTGTGGAGTCTCGTATAGACAAAGACGCAACTTTCAGCCATATGCAAATGGTATTCGCTGTGGACCGTTTCTCGCTAATGCTGAAATCATTATTTTGACAAACTATTTTGTAATTACTCGATATTTTCCTTTTAAGAGGTGATAATCCATTGTTACTGTTTTAATTTTAGTTTCCATTTTATCACGTGACCCTCATGAGACAGCGACCGCCTAACCGCATTATAATATCTCTTCTGAGTGATGATAACTGATAATACACATGAGAATGAGCGGAGGTTATGTTTTGAAACTTACTCTCGTATGATTATGTGAACTCTCTCGTTAATCAGCGAGATCAAGGGCGAAAAGAGCCGTTTTCAAGTAGCAAGAAAAATGGTTACATTTCTCATACAATCACAGGTTTGTTTACATATTTCATGGTCAAACGCATTTTTACATGAACATATGTACATTTTCCGCATTTCCCACTGGTTTTCAATATTTCATATTTTATTATTTTTTAAATATGTATAGTATATGTAGATTTATATCTACCAGTGGTCGTGAAAGGTTATTTTGATCGTGTTCAATTATTAGAGTTATCCCCCTTAGTCTATTAGACTATAGAAAACTTACAGTACATTAATTACCAACTGATTATTCGGGTTTTACCCGAATTGTAAACTGCCATGGAATTTTACCTATCCTGCAGCGGTTTGGAGGTATATATTCCAATTCGGTCCAAAATTACAACATCAATTTGATGTGGATAATGTGATGAGAGATGAAACTTAATTATTAACTGCCATACTGTATATAAAATATTCTAATTTAGATTGGGGCAGTATGATACAGATCCGTTCTCTCCATTTTAATGTAACTGTTTAAAATATGGTACTTATCTTATTAAATAAATAATTAAATAATTAAATAAATAAATAATTAAATAAATAAATAAATAAATAAATAAATAAATAAATAATTAAATAAATAAATAAATAAATAAATAATTAAATAAATAAATTATTAAATAAATAAATAAATAAATAATCTTATCAATGATATTGCATTTGATTGTGTTATTGTATTTTGTAATATCGTGTTTCTTTGAAATATTGTAAATCGTTTTATTTTAAATATATTTTTGTTTAAATCTTAAAATTCTGAATTGTTTAGCAGTTACTAACGGTTCAAATCAGAACAGTTTCATTATGTGTTCCCGTATTCTCTTCTTTTTGTTGGTATCGTATCTATCCTTTCCGCTATAAGCTATTCGTATATGCACGCCCATTTCTCATCAAACATGCCAGTGTTACATACTCAGGTCGTCCTCGACAGAAAAACGTATTTCGTCACACAATAAAATAAAAGTTACACTCATACTTCGTTGACTTTCAAGTTCTGATCTCCCGGATCCCATTCATGGAAGATCGAATCTTGGCAATAACTTTTAATTAAGCTCTTTACCCAGCATACGACGTCACTTAACGTGTTTACATTAGAAATAATTTGCAGCTTTACATCCTCAGACTTCATTCATACTAATGTAAGCCCCTTGGGAGCATCCAGCGAGGAGACAATCTACTGAGTTTGCCCAAGGAACGTAAAAAGAATAAACCCTCTCAAAACTCAGCACACCTTTCGACTTTTCAGCTATCGCCAACGCTCGTTAAGCAGTATGTTCGACCACCGTGCCCTCGACAATGGAGTCACGTGACAGCGCAGGGTTTATTCTAAAGGGGAATAATCGTGATATATCGATCCTTGGCAAACAATGGCGTCTGTATCCTCTTCTACCTGAAGAATCTTGATTTATTCAGGAGAGAGTCCGGAAATTCAATTTACTGGAATAAAAGTGCTTTCTTTCCTGGTAAGATTGCTTTGTAAAATACCACAATGTCGTCCTATCAGGAATTGTCAATCCTACGCTATACTAGGGGGTTGGCGGAAGCTCCCATTAATGTTAAAAAGACAAGATTGAAAATATCAAAGAATATTCACCTGAAAAATCAATCTCGTTCATTGGTCGCTTTGCTAAACTAATGCGCGCTTTGTAGGAACTCTCCTGGTTTACAGTGCGGCGCAACCGCCCGCTTACGGCGATGGTCCCATCGACCGCACCGTTGCATGTTAAAAGCGTCCTTTCACCTGTAACCAACTATCATTTCTCGAGGTATTTCAGTCTTTGTGACGTTAAACAAGATGTATTTGTTTAGGCAAAGAGGCTCGGCAACATGGTTTTTCTATTACCAAACTTCCAACTTCTATTTGGGTTGTTGAACTACTCAATATTTTTTTTTAAATTGCTTCGCTGATAATTATATTGTAGAGTCTCCGCAAAATCTGTGTCTGGGCGTTTCACCTCTCCTCGCTGGCTTACCTACCTTCGGTCTTTTGCAATGGCCATTGATTTCCAACATCAGATTGGTTTTACACGTTTATTACATCGACTTGTAACACTTCGGTCTGGTTGTAGATTCTTATCATTACCAGTGAACCGTATTGATAAAGACGATGTTATTAATGTATCAGCGTTCTTCTCGCTGGATTGATCGCAAGTGCTACTGAGTGGGGCAACTGCAATTGGCTGTTGTAGGAAGAAGGTTATATGTTAAATGTGTAATTCCTTTTTTTCAGGTTGCATTTAATTTGTAAACATAACGATGATAACTATAGTGTTGTACTTTCTAAATTAGTTTATTAAAATTGGTTGAAAATTATGAATGGAAATAATCCCTCTCGTAGGGGTATGTTACATGATGTCTCTTGTTCGAGATATGAAAGTCAGATAGCAAAATTACAAATGTAAATGTGTTAAAAGAAAGGTATTTGGTACGATGGATTATTATTTAGAATGTCCATTCATGTAAATACAAAGTAACTTTATTCATGTAAATTAAATGGAACGTAAACTACCGTACACCGGGAAATATTCAAAGAATGTTCTTGTGGCATTAGAATACAACAATTATTGAACGTTAAATTTGGTTTTAAATTATTATTTTAAAAAGAAATAATGTCCATTGAAATGTTCCCAATTTAGAGCTATTTTTAGGCTAGGATAATTTCCTTGGGAAATGGGATCACCGTCTAATACAACACAAACTAATTATTCATACGAACTGGTCTAATTATCATAACCATTCTCACCACAATTAATCATCCCCTCGCAGTAATAAGTATTCCCTCCCCCACCCCGACCCACGAGTCTACGATTCTCACCCCCTATGACCCTTTTAGTCCTCTAATGGTGTTCACAGCTTAGAATGACATCAACAAAACTGGTAGTATCAATTCCACGTAATTAGGGGGTTAGCCAAGGATTCGCGGTGCGGTCTTTAAAGGGACGTCTTTCCATTAACTGGAGCGAGACATAGGGCGTGTTGCCATCGTGTAGGCTTCGCTTCCAGACATCCAAACATTCTGTGTCGATTTTCGCTTAATTAAAATCCATGTATTTGATAAAGAAATCAATAGGCAGATAGACCTTCCTATAACCGTGTTCACCAAAGCCGTTCCGCGGTTCCTTTGCCCGTTCTTAGTAGCGCCGGGCACTTAGTCAAATTAAATATCGAGGTGACAGCGCCGGGTCTCTATCGTCAATTCAACCGCTTTCGGGCCGGACATGGTATCTCTTTTGCCCGAAAATGCCGATAGCAAAGCAAACACGTGTCGACGTATAGTCTATTAAATGCCAAAAATGTCAACAGCCCGTCAAATTGCCTAGCTAACACGCACAGGAAATGAAAATTGTCATCTCGGAAACTCGGAGCCCAAGAGGTCTTCGCCAGGGTTGGCTTTTCCTTCGGCGCTTCTTCGGGCAGTCTGGGGAAAGTCAGAGGTCCTAATAACTTGGCCGTGTATAGATACCAAGCAGGAGTTTGCCTAGTCGACTCCTACATCCCAATTGTGAAGAAGACACCGCTTTCACGTGCCGTCTCGGGGCGATCCCTTTCAGCTTCTGCTTGCCCAGCCGAGATTTCATTTCAGATGAGACCCCGAAACCACGAGCGATCCCTTTCAAGGGAACTGCCTAAATTTCCGGCTCTGCAATGAATAGGAAGAGTAAGGAAACGACAAATTTTCCCGCTTTTTCTCTGTTAAACATTGATGAAATTAATTTCTTTCATCAACTTTTTATCAATTGAATGAATCATCGAAATCGGACCTCAATGAAAATCTCCCTTTGACAGCTATGGCTTCCCTTTAAGTGACTTTCGGTCATGTAAACAATTCTTGAATTTCCGTTCCCTGTCTTTGCACATATTCTTGGACACGTGGCGGTTATCTCGCAGATTCCATCTCGTGATTGTTGGATCATAGGCTACTTCTGTTAGCATCTATACGTTGCCCTTTACACACGAAGTACAAGTTGTGAAAACGTGACACATCCAAATGGTGTGTGTGTGTGGTGTGTTTGTGCATGTCTTTGCCTGTGTTTATGGTGTTATATTTGTGTGTGTGTTTATGTTTGTGTTTGTGTGTGTATGTGATAGGAATAGATAGAGAGAGAGAGTGAGAGAGAAAGAGAGAGAGAGAGAGAGCGAAATAGATAATCTATACATAATTGACTTCTGGTAATCTTGCATTGGTATTCCTGATACTTATAACATATCCTTTCAAGTTATACAATAGTACTTATACATAAACGTGAATCTATGTCTGTAAAGTAATGATAGTACGGCGGCCTGTTTTCGTGACCAGCATTGCTATGTAGTGGCCATTATGTAAACGCCAGACAATGGAATTAACCAAATCGTGACGTCATGTTCCACGACCCAGCAGCTGAACCTGATCAGCACACGTCACCTGCTTATCAAAGTGATAATTAGAATTGCAGCAGTTCATGCCCCCAGTGCGACATCTACTACTTCTGTGATCATTGCCGTAAATCATCCGGAACCTACTGCAGTCGTATCTTCAAGGACAACCTACAATCAAGTTAATGATAGCGTAACTTCATCACGACTCTTCAAAGCTCCAGTATCTCGACGATTTCCTTGGTCTCATCAATCAGCAGCCCGTAGTGTGATTTCCAGGACATATGTTGGAGTGTTCAAACGCTACCTACGACATATGTTCCGCTGAGTTTAACAGTAACAAAGTTTGAGTTATCAGTTTTGCAATTGCCTGAATCGATGAACCATCTCCATTGGGAAGCATAAAAGCTGGAAAAGGGCCGCTGGCCAACTCCAGACAACGTCATACCTTGTTAGGAGCTTCGAGGTATCTGTCTGCGGGACTTCAACAGCTATTTGTGTATCACTGCGCAATCTCAAGGCGAATTACCCGTATGTCTGGCCGCTATTGTGTTCTATAATCTGTGTAATTGCAGTTCTCATATTTCGCTCGATTCCATAATCTCTAAATCGGAGCACTCTTTATGAACACCATTTAACGGGTATCGCTCTTTCAGAAAAGAATCTTGTTTTTCCTGTCAAGCCTAAGGTGACATTTTGGCTTTAAACTGTATTTTCTTCAATGGTGAACTGATCTGGAAAGCGATAAGTTCTGTTTAGACTTTTTGTTTGTTATGCCAACATTGTTATAACGTTAACACCTGCTCGTAAAAGCTACTTCGGCGGAATCATGAAATGACATCCTTTAGATATAATATCATCATGGGTACAATGGGAACGGATTTCCCCTTTTTTAAGACTACTATTCTGCCTGCTGATGCTTTTATACTATTCTCCTTATAACTGTTAGTAAGTACTCATGTTGAACATATCTTCTTTTACCCGACAATGGACGGTATTTGAGTATAAATAGTAAATACATTAGCTATATGTTGAAATGTTCACACACAAGTCAGTAAAGCCCATATAATATTAACTTAATATTTAATCAATTTAGATTAACTGAATACATTACAGTAACCATTCAGTCCTAAATTTCTTTTAACTATAATAATGCAAGCAGCCATGCAACGACGAAATGGCTCATTGTTGAAAAGGTGATAACTTGAATTGTAGCTAGACAGACTGGCAGTTTATTTGTCTCGAGATGTGTACAACAATACAATCACATGTATATAAAATATAAAATATAAAATATAAAATATAAAATACACACCTAAATAGTGTTGTACACAACCATTCATAATAAAGTTGTGAGAGACGGTAATATTAACGATAAATTAGTTATCAACTTACTTGTGTGTGCACTCAGAAGGAAAATATGTTTATATATATAAAACAAAATTGTCAGACATTATAGGACAATCATGTTTGCATTTTAGTATTAAAGATAATTGTATCCTTGTCTTTCATATCACAATATATTAATCATGATATAGCCTATATAAAAATGTGCCAAACGTATGTATCAATGTATTATCGACAATAGTCAAGTAAAACTTACAAATGTATATTATTTAGAATGTCAATGAAATTTCAATGGTAACGTGCTTTCAGGAAATGAAACTATTTCACCTACTTCCGCGACGCATTTGTAAGAATATTATTATATTGTGTCAAACATTTATACAAATGTGAACATGGCTTTTCCTCGTGATTCTGGCCTAATTGAATGAAACATCCTCACAACGGAAACGAGATTTTGGATGTTAATAATACATCACAAGCTCTGAAACGAACATCCATTTCGGTGTTAAACCCTCGCACGTGTAATGCCATTGTACCCGCTAAGATATTTGAAAAGAATCAAAAGTGAAATGGAGCATAAATGTTTGTCAAAAGTGCAACTGCGTGAGTTTGATTTGGACAATTACGTCCAACAACCGGTGATTACAGACACGAACTCTGTGGAATGACGTTTATTTCACGTTCGACAACTCTAGCCCGTCTTCGGGAGCGTATGCCAGGATGAAAGAAGAGGAAATTAAACCAAACGCATGGAAGATGCTGAACGGAAGATAATGGATGACAGTTGCATTATGGGTAAATTTAAAAACCGTGGCGGGTGTAGAATTACGTGCCCTTTGTTTCGCAGAGAGGGCTCAAAGAGGTGGCAGTCACCCGTATCGACGTTTACCTGCGACGTGCACAGCGCGCTCATTGAGCGCATGCGCGTTACATTGACATCGGTGATCGATGGGTAATGACATCTACCATGTCACGTTATCAGAATAAGACAATGCCGATTGCCCATAAAGCTACAATACACGCAGTATTTGATACATGTGTCTATTTGGTTTCAATATTTATGAACATCATTGTTTAGTAAATTAATGACACAACGCTCAAAATGAATTCATTTGTACATGTTTGACCATACTTTATAGTGTATAGTGTATAAACAAGAAGGCATTTGTGGTTTTAGGAAATTAACCTTTAGAAGCCATCATCTCTTCACTGTACATCTTACTTCGATGATCGTATTTTACCAGTTATAATTTGGTCGACTGATGTCATTTTCGAGTTGGTATAACAACGTGGGCACGAGACATTCAGTTCTTGGGTCAGTGTAACCTGTCAGGTCCGACTGAATGGAATATTACAGTTAAATGCGAAACCAACGTACTATTTATAGTTCTATTCTGTAAACGGTATTCCATGCATTATAATTAAGATAATGAGAGGAGAGAGAGAGAGAGAGAGGGAGAGAGAGAGAGAGGGAGAGAGAGATAGAGAGAGAGAGAGGGGGAGGGGGAGGGAGAGAGAGAGAGAAAGAGAGAGAGAGAGATTTTCTTAAATATCTAGTTATTCCATTGGTTATATGCTAACCATATTCTATAGCCAATACGGTATCGTATTTTATCCATTTTACAATCAAGGGTATCGTTTTTCGATACTGTGCTACGAAACCACAGCGTTCTCGTAGCGATCTCCTACACATGACGAGCGGCTATCTAGTTTTGTCATTGGTTATATACGATATCCAAGACTTACCAGAGCGCTATGATCTCATAGCGGATATGAGAGCTTCTAGAAACGATACCCAGTTGTATATAGTGCCAATGGTAGACAATATAAAAACTATTACACACGCGGCACTGGTGATGTTTTAAGACATTTAGCAGTGAACCTTGCCTCGACGTTACAACTAGCACAATATGGTCTGAAATCGACAACCTTGAAAGGATGTCAAACTGCCAGGAACCAATTGAAGAGTGTTGATTTCTCTGAGGACGTATGTTTGATTGATGTGTACATTGCTTCTTCAAACTTGTCAAAACAATCAGAGCTGGTGGACGAAATTAACACCTTTAATCACAAACCAACACGCTAAAGCGTTGTTGGCCCTTCTATAAAACGTCTTTGAAATCGACACCGTCTTAATTGGGCTTCGCGATTCGATGACATTGGCAGGCGCGCGCATTTCAACCAATGCTAAGAAAAGCCATATGAATCGTCTTTTATTCCTCGTGGGGATCACAAGAAATTTACCCCAAGACAATGATATCGGCGGCAGGTGAAATGCACAATACCATGATCGCCATTTCTAATCACCGGCCACGTTGACTGACAGGTGCTCGCTTAAATCAGCCACTTGTTCATTGCACGTGGAAGGTGTGACTAATTATGTCGGCAACAATGACAATCACAACTCAGGTAATAAACAATCGATAATCCAATGATCAATTTTACGGATCGGCTGCGCATACTTCAACTTTCTTCGGAATTTCACCCGAGGGAATCGTAGAAGAACAGTCCTGCCCACGATTTATAGAAAAGCCGTTGGATTAAGTCCATTGTTGAGTCGAGAGCTAATTTTCAGCAATTTGGCTCCAGACGTTTCAAGATGGAAGCAGAGCATATGGCTAAAGACGGTCATGAAAACCTCATCATTGTGATTATGTAAATACGCAACAATTAAGGTATGCTCAGACACGAATATCTCTGTTTCGTGACTTGTTCACAGCCAATTTTGTCTGTTGCCCGCATAGAAGCCGGGTAGCTGCGTTCTGGTTAACTCGATGTAGTACTTGGTTAACACGGCTTCCGTTTGCAAGGCAGTTAACATGGTTAATGACGAACACAGAGACCGAACTCGCATCATTTATGCATATAATAAATATTGAGAAAATGTAATTTTCTTCAATTTTACTTGTTTTACTTACTTCAAGGCCCGGAGTTGAAAACTCAGTTTATACTGAGATTTTCTTCATGAGATTCAGTTTTTGTAAATGAAACTCAGACTTGTCATTTAAGTGACTTATTCGAGAAATAGGTCACAGTTACGCCTGTGAGTTGTGTACCTACCTCATGGTGCCCGTATAATGTATGAATATATCGAACATTGAAAAAAGTTACTTTTTCTTAAATGCTACTTGTTAGACTTTATTTCACACAAGTCTGCGGAGCATGAGTAAAACCGTACAGATTACACACTTTTACATAATATCAGCAAGGGATGTTTGTAACCATGTAAGAAGATGGGGCAGAGTAACCTTTTATGTCAGATAAACTAGAGGTTGTCGGTATTTTTCATGTTTTATTTATTATTTTTTTCAAGATTCTTTCACTTATATCACGCTTTGTTATTTTAGGGCAATGGGAAACACGCAATATCCGTAGCGGGTTGTAATTAGTTGTATACGGTCAAACATACAAGATCGAGACGTACAGAATACAAGTACAACGTACATATAATGCGCACGAAATCGTAGGCCCTTACATGCACAGCGATGTAAATAATAATCATTCGTTTGAGCAAGCAGTGTTGATTGCCAAAGTATGGTACGCATTTTTCACTTGAAATGGTGCGAAATCTCCATGGCGGTGACAGATCTCAGTTCTTTTTTTACTGTAACCCATGTTTCCTAAATCTCACGATTAAGCCTCGTTTCCACCTGGCAAACGACTACCAGGTGCCGCTACAAATGTCATTACTCAAAAACGGGAATCGTTCAAACGAAAGCGGATCGCGAAGAATTGTATATTTTTGTAAGAAATTTCTAACATTAGGCCTTTGAAATGGTTCTGTGATTGTACGGAGGAACGTTGTTGCCATCTCTCTATGGGACGATCGTGTGACCAATTAGACAAACTGAAAACGGAAGCATGTGATAAAATTTCTACATGTGATGTCGTTTAAATCTTCTTAAAACATTAACTTTCGATCAACAGAACGTCAAAGGGAGACGATTTGCCAAGTGTACAAATCCTAAAGTGGCATGTATTACATTGTATATGTTGGAGTATACAGTATGTACCTACACTCATCAGTACGCTGTCTTCTTTGCAGTACTATTGGCATGTATTAGTACTGAAGAGACATTGACATTGTTTCGGGTATTTTCACATGTATTATTTAAATTTTTTATTAATTTGTTTCTAATAAACAGTATTTTGAAATGTGCGCTCAAATTAAATAATATCAAAGAATATACTCACATATGAACCAAATCTTTATTTTCAATATAAAACTATAATTATTTTGAATATATTATTTACTTTTTGTTAAATAGAATGATTATTATTTTCGTTTTCACGATGGTATATTTATCAGTTTTACAATGATGGAGCAAGGTATCCAAGTGCAATACAGTATCACTTTGACAAATTGAAAATACTTCTGCGTTTTAAACGGGTAACTGGTTACTTAATACTTTTAGAGTTGCACTAATTAATATCTGCACCACATTGCAATAAACAGACTCGCATTAAGACTTGTACATGTACTTAGCAATGCATCTGTCTGAACTAGTTTTGCGAAAGCAGTATTACATTGGGCATGTCTTAGAAATATGCCACTCGTCAGAAAACTAATGCAGACTCTTTAATTATCAATGAGAACGGTCGTGAGAATTTCCCCGGCATGTGTCTGAATGAAAATATGCGTGAATTTATCAAGTAGGGAGTTGTATGTTTGAATAATAGTAGTATTTTGTGGAAGTTTGTTGTGCTAATTCGCTAACACAAATCGATAGCAAGTACAGGATTTGAAAGCAGTAGTGCCCATAATTGTGTTATCCACCTCAGCAAGCTTTCCGAAATATAGAATACCATATAATGTGCTTTGACTGGGTAGCGGCTGTTAATGTGTTTAGTATTCCATTATTACAATGGCATTAACAGATGAATAACACGCATGTGCATTGTCGAGCAATAATAATAATAAAATAATAATGTGAACATTTATATTGCGCCAAATCCATGCTGGAAAGCAAGCTCATAGCGCTACATTATTACCCCGGTCACTGGATCTGTGTACACTCAATTTCCTTCTCAACTCCCTGGGGAGTATACAACCCAAGCTGCCGTTCAAGGCGTCACATGTCCATCTCATCCTTCCGGGTACCGATTCTCTGCTGGGTGAACAGAGGCATTATCGAACTAAGCCATTTGCCTGTGATTCAGTGTCGGGCAGGAACGAATCCTAGATACGATCAGGTTCTCGGTCACCCATCCACATACCAGCCGAGCTAGAACGTGCATCACTTTAGCCTGAGCGGTCAGCCGTGTGCCACCATGTGCCACCATGTGCCACCATGTGCCAATACTAACTCAGATTAAACCTGTTCGGTGTGTTCTTGTTAGACAATTAGATAAACCCGAATTATGTAATAAACAGGAATAAATCATTTTTTTGTGTGTTTTATCCTCTACATTAAACCAGAATGTGCGACAGAAGTAGAATAAGTTAATGGCTACAAGGTATATCATTATATGACGTCGTTCATCATGTGTGTCAGCGACTTAATGCCACGTTTAATTAGCTGTATTGGGGTAAGTAGATAGTATTGTGTTTATTGTCGCGTCTATCACAAGCTGCCTTGAGGGTAATTCCTGGTAGGAAAACAAAATAGCTTTGAGATAAGGTAGTGTTACTACATTGTGACTATACACATTATACTATTACATATTGAAATACGTTCTAATAACGTATGGGTGATAGATTCCCGCTGTGACGTAAAACAAAAGAAATTCACTCACACGTTCTAATAATTGTATAAATAATTGTACTATATATTGTATTAATTGAATGTTCTCTATGTAACTCCCACGGTCAAGCACATCTTGCTTGACTGTGTGGACTTTGCAACTCAGCGTGCCCGATGTTTCTCCTTGCCAAACTTCAAACATATTTTCACCCAGGTTCCTGGGCATCTCATACTATCGTTTTAAAGAAATTGGTATATATCATAATGTTCAATGTTTCATCATTGCATACTTGATTCTAATGTATTCACACTATTGTATCATTCCCTGTGTTCAATCGTATACTTTACTTTCAATCAAACCTTTTTTGGGGGCATGTTTTTCATGCTGCCTTTCATTTTAACCCATTCATATTGCATAATTAATTAATTCATTGTCGCGAATGGGTGAAAGATTCCCGCTGTGACGTAAAACAATCATTCACTCACTCACTATGTCACTATGTGAATTTTGAGAATAAACTGTACGTATGAAAACGTAAAATACGATAATCCACTTTGTTTGAAAATTAGTGATTGATATGACTCCAAATGGTATTTGGATTTGAATGTTATGTGTAGGAAAACGTGACCGCGTAAAATATGATAATGTCAAACGTATAAACGTATGACCACGTAATATACAGTTAATTTGAAAAATAGTTTTTATGAGTCAATTTTGTTTTCAGAATTAGTGTTTGAATATTAAATTGGCGTATATTTATATAGCCAGTTGATTTGGGGCGGTGTAACCTCTTGAGTGTATTACTCTATATCAAAGAACACGTCACTCGTTTGGGTTCGATACAATAAAATTACAGTGAAAATAACTATCCAAATAAATGCAGAGAACAGTGGTGTATTAATAAAAAGCATTGTAAAGCAGTAACTGTAGATTAATAGTGCGAGTTATTGATTCCCCAATAATAGCATTGTACATTGTAAGAACATAATTCAATTTGATAATTTCAGAATTTCAAGATAAACCATAACGTGTGCTGTATAGAAAACAAATATAAACGACTTATTATAAAATGTGTGAAGATGGAATATAATATAAGCCATACCGGTGTTATGCTGGTATTGATTCGGAATTATATTGGGAATGAAGCGCACCGTCGTATCGATTGAATATGCGCAAATTCAGATTGTAATGTACATTGCTACATGGAAACCAGGGACTCGAATGATGTTAGGAGCCTTGTAAACTCCCAATAACACCAGTTCCCTACAGCATCAAATGTCAAACATCGCATGGATCACCTGCTATCAAATGCTACATAACGATCACCTAGTGCAGTAATTCGCAAATCACCGGTTATTGCTTGTCTTTAGCCAGGTTGCTTTATTTCTCTGTACATTTGTCTCGGGTTTTTAATGTGTTTTTATCGATTTAACCATCAAATTTCAGAGGTAATGAACATATGTAAAAGCGCTCTTACAAATTATCTTTGATTTTGTTTTGATTAAGGTGCGTTGTAGGGTCTATGCTTTTATCGAATAAAAAGGTAATCGTCCCCAATTTCCTCTGCTTCGACGACAAGTGCTATATGTGATTAACGGATGTGGCTCGGCACTCATTAGTAAAGAGGCCTCTCTTTAACAATCACTTCATGGTCAATACACACAAGAGTGCTAAGACGCAAGAGTTATTGTCCCTGAATAGAACGACCCCTGTCACTTCCTGTTTTCGTGGCAAACCGATACTCGCGCAGATTTTACGATACATTGCCTCCATGACTGATGCCCAGACATGTCACGCCAGATTGAAGTGACGTCGTTTGAACTGCGGGACAGTCTGGCATTACTTTCACTAAGAAACTTCCGTCGTGTAGTTAGTTTTTTTTCACGCAACACACCCTTTGTTTCGATAGTGCATCTACGCATGCGCAATAGAAACTTCCGTCGTGTAACTTTTCACGCAACATGCCTTTTGTTTCGAGAGAGCATTTACGCATGCACAACATGCAGACTGGAATAAATCTTTTGAGACGAAAGTCGTGTTTTCAGTCCCATGTCGTCGGTGTTTTTAATTGAGGTGCGTGTATACGTTAGATGGGATATACTGTGGTATATAATCAATAGTTTGTCTAGCAGGTATACTAGAACGAAATATAATATACTATGCTAAAAGTAACGTTCGCAATGTATCAGTATAAACTTAGTTAATTCCTTAAATGGGAAGTAATTAGGTACATGATATTGCTATTATTTCTTACGATAAAATGATGTGCCATTTTCGAGGTTTTAAGTCTGAGTGATGTTTCCATTTACAAAAGACGTGCATACACTAACAGGTGTACAGCATTTTCATTCCTTGTAGTACATATTCTCAATATTCGGATAATTGTATCAGCTCGCATGTCTTCTCCTTTCTAATAATAAAAAAAATAAAAAAATAATAATAATAGTAATAAAAATAATGATAATAATAATAAGAATAAAAGTATTAATAGGAATAATAATAATAATAATAATAGCATTCCATAGCGCTCCATCAAGTTTTATTTTTGCCTTTTGACCTCTGACCTCTGATCGAGGTATTGGCATCAGATGGACCCAGACTGGCTCTCGGGACGTCACCGACAGTGTAGACTGAACCTAGTTTTGTACCAACAGATTCGAGGTACGACGAGTTCAGAGGTCAAATGCATTATCCTTTTTGTCTACTTTGCATTCAGTATATCACGGAGAACCTAGACGAACACATATAGTTACGAGGGATATTGCATCGATGCTGGCTTGAATACTTCCGGATGGCTATCACTCCCGTGGAATTGGGAATCGAGTTCTAAATTGATGGTAGTGCCAATTTGGCAATTACAAAATGATCATTCAATGTTTTACGAATGTCAAGTAGATCTACCCCCCCCCCCCCCATCTCTCTCTATCTCTCTCTCGCTACCTCTCCC
>JAUTBT010021252.1:0-12649 GCA_032361225.1 Lepetodrilus schrolli
TCTATTATATCATGTAGACTCTAGACTCTATTATATCATGTAGACTCTATTATATCATGTAGACTCTATTATATCATTATATCGTGTAGACTCTATTATATCATGTAGACTCTAGACTCTATTATATCATGTAGACTCTATTATATCATGTAGACTCTATTATATCATGTAGACTCTATTATATCATGTAGACTCTATATGGTTAGAACATAAGTATAGCCTATCATGCCTATTGGACACACGTGTGCTACGTTTTTATAAAGATAGCCGACGCTTATACATGGAATATTATTAAGGAATGTCTTGTTTACATGGGAAATGAAAAGATTGTTGCGCATAAATATGTGCAAGTTGACAGCATTTTATTAATACTTTCTCGCATGTATTGTAAATGTCAGTACTATTACTTAACTCAGTTTTGACAAATACTACTTTATGTGTCCGCATTTGAAAGTAATATTAGCATATCAATATCATCGTTCGCTCAAAGATTCTGACGGTCGTATGTTAGAGTTGCTGAGACGATATAGTCAGGACATCCAGACGGTAGTTTATATCGTCAGTTGTATATAAAAGTAGTTGAAGACGGTGCGGCCAATGAATGTTGTTCTGGGAATTAAAGGCGTGGTCCATTATCCGTTAGTGGATAGATGAATAGACCTATACTAGATCGTGTATTCGTACAGTATAGGCGTACACGACATTCTACAACAAATGGATCGGCAGAAGGTAGTTCTCGTGTTACTGGACATCAGCTACATTTGATACAGTGGATCATGCCATTCTGCTATCCCGTCTGGAAAACACTTTCGGTTTTACAGGCCATGCACTGGTATGGTACAAGTCATATCTCTCCAACAGATGAATGATGGTGCAAGTAGATTTGAACATAGAAATCTTCACGACAAGAACTCACATGTGGGGTGCCACAGGGGTCAATACTTGGTCCTGTCCTATTTTCTGTCCATTTCTGTCCCATTTGAAATATCATTTGGAAACACGGACTACAATTCCATGGTTGTGCGGATGATACTCGATTGTACATTGGAGATGTACCAGGAAACAGTCATGACAGCCAAAGGTAGATTGATGCATGTCTAATAAAAATAAGAACCGAGTTTGTAATCATCGGGTCCAAACAACGACAGAAAGTAACCAACGGCCAATTATCAGTTGGTGATTCCAAGCAAAGCGCAACAAATAGTTCGAAATCTTGGTGTCATCTTTGACAACTCGCTCTCAGCCAATTAGACGCAGGCATTGAACATGGCAAGATTAGCAAACGTTCACCTCATGCAAATTGGAAAGATTCGGAAGTACCTGAACAATTACGCTACCAAACTGTTAGTCCATTCCTATGTAACATCTCAACTGGACTATTGCAACTCATTGCTAGTATCTTCGGGAACTTCTGCAATTCTTCGAAGTGTCCAAACTAAGGCAGCATAACTTCACAAGCATATTCCCCCAGTACTAAAATCTCTTCACTGGTTGCCCATAGAGCAAAGAATATCTTCAGATCCTTTCGCTTGTTAACTCAACACTCAACAGTGAGCATGCTCCAAATTACCTTGTACGGCTCTTGGAAGTCTACCAGCCCACCCGGTCTGTCTGGAAACTTGCTCAATGACTACATCTGTTCTTGTATTTTTGTTTATCAGTAACTATTTTGAATTTGTGATAAAATTCTATTCCCTGCCATGCAGTATATCTATAAACCGTAAAGTAGTAAATTCTCTTTCTATATATTAAATTATAGTCCTGAGGTCCTGAGGTACATGTACACGTACTAAAAACAGGTGCTCTTAAGTTGCCTCCCTTGAGAGGTATTTCGTTTAGGAGGTCAGGAAGTGATATGCATACCAAAATACAACATGGCTTCCTATTTGACGAAGGGCAAGCTAATGTGACAGTTGATATTGCAGTATTTACCATAGTCATACGAATATTGCTCTAATTCACGGAAAGGTCTGATTTTTACACACATTATTGACAATACAATGCTGCTGCCAACATCCAGATCGACTCCATTTGTAGTCATTTACCATTTCTTACTGCCAATTCGCAAGTTGGTAAACACAAAATTGAATTTAGATTTATCTGAATCCCCGAGCTGTTGTTAACGCGATGATAGAACGTTGGACTTTGGAATCAAAGGTTTCAGGTTAAAATCCCGCCCCGCGAGCTTGCCATCAATGTTCGCGGAAGTTACATTTCTGGTGCGATATTGATTGGATGCGCTGATTGTAGCTGGCAATGGAATTATCATCCTTGGTCTTTCAGCGCTACGGAAGTTGCGCGTTTCCTCTTGACCTAAACTGACAAGCCGTGATATAAGTGAAGGAATATTGAAAGCGGCAATAAACCGCAATATAAAAAAATAATATTTTAAATAAAACATCTGAATTCCCTTCGTAGTCACTACCCATAATCCTACAAGTACGTGGATCTGATTTACTGAACTTCAGAATCGTGTATATAACATAAATATGTTTTCATTGTATGGATGTTTTTCCTTTTATTAATATCCATAATTAGTAATTATTTTATTAAATAACATTGTAGTCATTACATATGGGTGAAATATTCCTGCTATTAATAAATAGATTGCTTTAAATTTATTTACACAAGTCATGTCACATTTGTTACCAGGTTTGGGATGACCGTTGTCCGAAGTACATACTTCGAACGAAGTACCCTATCACAAAACGCAGTTGGTAGTATCAAAGGGGTGGGTGGTAGAACGTTGGACTTCGGAGCGAAAGGTTCCAGGTTCTGACGCGATATTGATAGGATGCGCTGTCTGTAGAATTGCAATGCAGTTATCATCCTTGGTCTGTCAGTACCAGCCGGTGCTCGCAGGTTTACTTCAGCAGGGTTTCCTCTGACATGCCGTGATATAAGTGATATAATCTTGAAATTTTATTATTTTTTAAAAATAATAAATAAATACAAATTATCATCGCAAATGTTAATTTGGGCTGTGACTTTTCCCAAGGGAGCAGGAAAGCTGGCACTAAATCTGGAACAGACAAATGTAGAAACAGGAAAATCTGTACGGTTATCAACGATTACAAAATAGATTTTATGTTGGAATTGATATGATTACCTCATGCTTTTAAAACAATGTTCATTTCAAAATTTTAATTTCCCATGGCATATTATGAAATGTTCATTAAAAAGAATAGGACTTTCCCCTCTGTTTACAGTTTCTACATTGTCCATCTCCGATTTATTTGTGGTTATCAGCGGGTATATTACCATACTTCATTTGTCACATACATCAACTAATCACTTTGTCATGTGGTGTGTACTTTGAACGATGGAACTTGTTTGCGAATGTGCTACCCATGCTACCTGTCAAGCCAGTATAATGTGATGACATAAAATTTCTCATTATATAATAACGTAGTAAATCGGTGAAAAGACAACTTTATTTAATTAAATTATTCAGTCTTATCTTCTGTATAATGTTTTTCATTCATTAGTATTAATTACATTGCACAGTATTTCGTCCGCTTCAATAGTAAACTAAGGGCTTCAATTATCGCGCGGACTATAATTACGCGTAATATAAGTCTGCACATAATATAAGTGTTTTACAGTATGCTTACCTGTAATGTAGTTAACACTACTTAGTCCTATCATCATGGTCTGTATACAGCCACAGTTAATGTATATTTAGCTGTTGGATGAAGTACTTCTTATCTGGTTACCTTGGTCATAAACTAATTGTTGAGTTTTACCATCAAGTCTCATCACTGGATTGGTGCAGCATTCACTCCCAATGTCTCATACTTCTTGTAGTCGTGACATTTCCTGGTGACCTCTGACCTGTGTATATTTCAGATGGGTTGAATGATGGCAGAGGACCCCCCAGCAAATCACGGCAGCAGTGTGAAGGTCGCAGACCCGTATCAGAGTGCTGTGGCGCGACTCCTCCTGGCGAGCTCCATGCTTGACCATGAAGATGTCAGGAAGGAAGATGGTCAGCCACTGGCCGCCACTCTCAGCGCCGGGAAAACTACAGAGCTTGGACAGCAAGCACCACCTTCAGAGGAATGGAATCACCATGGTGACGACAGTCTGGATGGATCGCCGTCTCTTGACAATAGGTCGAGTCAAAATGGCCTGTCACCTGATGTCTACATTACATTTCCACCATCTGGTCCAGGTTTGAATCCTAGTTATCTTTTATATACAACATTGACCATATTTTTAGTTTCACCTACCTATTATCTCAGTATTAATCCCCTGCTCCAGTAATTCCAACATATAAAAATGAACAAATAATGCATTTATTTTTTCTTGTATTTTTGTCACATTTTAGTTTTTTCAATATTCTATCAGAAATAATGATCGGGAAATTTCTTAATGGTTTTATGGCAATTGCTATTGGAAATGATGAAAACAAACTCAGGACTCAATTTAGTGACTAATTTGGGAGGCATTTTGCGACCAGTATTTCACTTATTTTAAGTGTTTCTGGATCTGCAGGAGCCAAATTGCTCCTTAGAAAATTGTGTAACTTTGAGGCCTGGTGTTTGAAAAGGTTAACTCAGAAAATGAGTTTGAGACGAAGTAAAGCGATTTGGAATGTCATTTAACCTTTAACCTTTAATAATCTGCTTCTTTCTTCTGCAGGCCTGAAAGCACTGAAATGTCCGATGTGTGACTACTCTACTAATGACAAGAGTAACTTTCGACGACACAAGCGACTGCACATGCGGAACAACCCCGCGACCGTTCTCCGCTGTGGAAAGTGTGACTTCTCCACGGTCCTCCCTCGCAGGATCCGGGAGCACTACAGTCAGGACCACGGTGAGGACTACGGACCACCGCAGCCGCTTGTCCCCGAGGCCACAGCGCTTCGTATCCAGACGTTCAGCGACAACCACTTCAGCAACAACCACTTCAGCAATGGCAGCATGGAAATCCCCCACAACCAGTGCAGACAGACTGCGGTACCGGTCACAGGCACAATTCACACGTTGATGGGAGCGCCACCTAATGTGCAGTTTAGACACTCGGAGCCGCAGATATTGACAAACTGTGTGACGCAGTACCGTCCGTACGAGGTTCCCATGCAGCATGTGGCGCAGGAAAACCACATGGCTTCCGACTACCTTCGATCCATCGTCTCCAACATCATCACGACCCATCACACTCCACGAGTACCTGCCACAAGTACCATTACATCCTCAAGCTTTTACCTCCCAACGTCGGTGGACTCGCATGCATTATCTCCCTTTGCATGCAATCTCTCCTCCAGGCAGCAAACCGAGGAATCCATGGAGGAGAAACTGCAAGTGAAAGTAGAACCTGCAGACTGTGATAGAACGTCCCATGTTTCTAGCTCTGCTACACCAGCTGCCTGTGCAAGTCAGGTCGCACATCACTCGGAGGTGTACACAGCGCCACCTGGTGGTAACTGTAATAACGAGGCAATGCCCTCTGGTCATCAAACTGTAAACTCTCAGGTTACGATGCCTCAGCCCATCCGGAGACTACACATGGGTCCCCCTGATTTACTAACGGCAGTGAATCCACATGAGCAAGGACCGATTCTCGTTCCACAAAACATGCATCCAATCATCAACATGCACGAGGTTCACCCAGTCGCTAATTCTCTCCCTCACAGACCTGTTGTACATCCTCAAAATCTTCGTCCAGATATAGACATACAGTTTGTTCATGTTCCGGTGAAAACAGAAATGTCCACTGTTGGTATTCAATGCACATTTCCAGTCGTGAAGTCTGAAAATACTCCCTTGCAGGATCACTGCGACAGACAACAGTCTCGGACATTTCTTATTGAAAGGTCGGTGCAGTGTGAACTCTTGTCGTCTGGGAGGAGGATCTCCTCGACACATGTGATATCAGATCCTGGTGACGACAACCGATCAGGACTACGACAGGAGTCTAAGTGCACGCATTGCGGTGTGACGTTCGAGGACGAGGTCCTCTTCTCTATCCACATTGGCTGCCATAGCCACACCGATCCTTTCATCTGTAACGTGTGCGGGAAGCAGTGTTATAACAAGTACGGCTTCTACTCACACATCATGCGCGGCCATCACATGTGATTCAACACAATGTGAGGTAGCTCATCATTTAGCAAGGCAGCAAGTCGTCATCTAGTAGGACATTTCTAACGAGCTATTAGAATGCATGTGATAGGGTGCTACATCGTCATCATCTAACTGGGTGTTCTCAATGGTTTTCAGCAGTTTCAGTTGTCAATAATGTTATGGTAATGTTTGTTTGACCTCAAAGTGAACCTCAACAATGTAAGCAGAACGATAAATACACTCGATAGATTTTTAATTGTCATAACTACTACAGTTTCTACTCAACTGAGCATTTGGTATTTGGTGTATTTCCTACATTGCTCCTCATTATGTTGTCTTTTGTAAAGATTTTGATTTGCTTCAGATTGGGTCCAATAAAGGGAATAGTATGCTAAGTATCGTCTCCACTCCTGTCATCTCGGTAATTGCTTGACTGTCAATACATCCCAGCATTCCTTGTGTTCAGCAGCTCCTAGGTGTGTTCTGTGTTTGTTCAGCAGCTCCTAGGTGTGTTCTGTGTTTGTTCAGCAGATCCTAGGTGTGTTCTGTGTTTGTTCAAGGTCTGTTTCTCCTCAGCATAATTTGGATTGGTGTATAATTCTTGTTCATACAAATTTCAATAAGTGTTATGATGACCATCTTCAGCTGATCTTAGGGAGGCTCATTGTTCAGGAAAAACTAAATTGCTTTAAAAAGAGAAAAGAGATATATTGGATGATGGATGATTCCCAGTTATTCGGTTACTGAGCTTGTCTGCAGTAGGAATGACTTGTGTAATAGGAAATACTCTATAGTAAAACATTGTTGATTTTGTGAAGGTAACAACTTTCATTTTGTTGTGAATATGTATCTAAGAAGTCGAAGAACAGTTTCATAAAATTTCACTTGTAGACTTGTGCCATTGTTAATGTATCTGCCATCTGTTTCTGTGGTAACATCATGACTGTATTACATGCAACTCACTGACCTCTAACCCATGATGACTGGCAGCAGAAGAGGGAGCCAGTGAACTATGACCTTCAGTGTTTACATCTTCATGGCTTCAGTGCAGCAGCATGTGACCAGGGCTGAGTTGTAGGCTACAATAGTTGTAGGGACTTACAAACTGCCATTACAATAGTTGTAGGGACTTACAACTGCCATAACAATAGTTGTAGGGACTTACAACTGCCATTACAATAGTTGTAGGGACTTACAACTGCCATTACAATAGTTGTAGGGACTTACAACTGCCATTACAATAGTTGTAAGGACTTACAACTGCCATTACAATAGCTGTAGTGCTGTCCTATTCAGATAGCCTACAAGAGCTTCCTGCAACCCAATTCCAATTGTAGAAGACTTACAACTATTGTAGCGCTGCAAGAGCATTGTGTACCTGGACCCTGTGTGTAGAGGAAGACATGTCTGGTATTTGATGGTATTCACACAGGTGTTCCTATGGTGTCTAGACTGCACTGTCTGTAGAACACTAGTTAGTCTGGTGACAAGACATGTCACTTGACAATAATTACTCTTATTTTAATGTGCAAAATTCACTCTCGATCAAAATCGTTGACTGCTGTATTGTTCAGAAATGGCCTTATTGTATACTGTGTATACATCAACATAGGACATCATTCTGAAACTGATAATCATGTTTGTGAGAAAACTTGTGTGTTGTGTATTTGTAATCGTGCTATGTGTTGTTATGCTTGTGGACGAGTTTATTTTGAAGTGTTTTTGTCAATTTTATGACAATTGTGTTTACTAGGTTGTAAGTTGATGTGATACTGCTATTTGACAATGTTAGCATCGTAGCCTGCAGGACATACCTAGTGCTATTGCGCATCATTCACCAGCACCCGTACATGTCAATAAGACATGTTGACCAGTTCTTTGTTTAAGAATGACCGATTTTTACAGACAATATGTGACATAAGGCCCAATGCAATTGTATTTCATTTTATGTTGCATTCCAGGCCCATGTTCAATAGAACGATCTTATCGCTATGAGAAGCATGATGTACTTTTATAGAAGTTTTAACTCTAGTAGCGCTACGATCATTATGTGGAATGGGACCCTGGAGTATATGTACCATTTTCTGATTTTTTGATTGAATGAAATAACTATTTACATTAGAGTAATTCACGCAACTTTCAAAGATTACGCTGCAGTTTGTGATTTTGAACTACTTATGTAACACTAATCGGTGTATAATCATTACTAATGATCACTATATTTTCAATTTCATAAGAATGTCATCATATCGTTAGAATATGTCCTGATAATTGATTGTGCAATTCAAGGAAAAGCCAGGGATTCTAGTCCTACATGACTCTTTCTGTCTGTGTTCCTTACATTCATGTCCTACCCTGCCATACACCTGTCCTATATCATATTTCAGATTTTATCAGATTAACTTGACATTGATGTGGTTTAGAAGCCGCATAGTGTACTATGTATATGTGCATAATTCAATGACGACACTTTATGAGTAGATTCTGTGAGTTTCAATATCTTCTGTATCTTTTTCTTTACACATTGATGTCTGACCTAAAACAGTGAATTGTTCTGACTGTGGATGCAACAGTTGATGCTTCCTCTTTTCTATCTTCATACATTTCTTTAACGCATATCATAAACTTACTTCTGGGGAATTACATTTTTTAATTTTTATTAAAGTATAGTTTTGCCGGGACTATTATAGCACGAGGACACTTGACGTCATTGACATTTTGCCAACTCACTTTACCAACTGATAAAGTACACATGTCTGAACATATACTGTTTTGAACAACATAGCTATTTCTGAACATATTACTGTGTTTGAACATAATACCATTGAACAAAGTAGCTGTGTTGAACATCGTAGCTGTAGTAACATAATACTATTGTTGTGTTCACAGAGGGCTTTAAACCGTCTTCAAACTGTCTTAAGGCCGTAAAATGAATAAACAGTTCACATGGACATCACTTTAACCCTCTCCTTGCTGGATTAGGCACAGTCACTGCTCTTTAGGGCATCTCCAGTTGCCTTCAGCATGGAGAGGGTAACACCAGTGTCCAACCAGTTTAACGAAGCCTGTTTCTAAAACGACCTGAAACCGGCTTGACAGAAATTATGTTATGAGGGCCGAGCACTGTTTTACGTCGTTGAAATATATGCTATGTGAACTGGCAACCTTTAATGCGCATTAACGAAGCCTGTTTCTGTAGACCATCCCACGGAGATCAGTGTGAACACAGCATGTGTTTAACAAAGTAGCAATGTCTCATCATGCAACAACTGCTATATTTTAGTTAATAGTTACCATGACTGCACATATTTAAACCTTGGGCTTAAATACAGAAATAAGTCTTTTTAATTGAACACAAGTTGAAACAAATTTAATCCCAGACCTAATTTCGAAAAAGCTAATTGCTATATATAAAAGCGTTACCAACCTTATTTATTATTTTATGGCACTTTATGTACAATTATTTTATAAATTACTTTTAATACAGACTTTAGAAAATGATAGCTGTTTTGTACCAATGTCACATATCTATTTATTAGCAATAACAATTAAAGACGCAAATATTTTCTGAAATAACGTCTTTAGAACATGCAAATTCCTGTATTCTCATGAGGAATTTTATTGATGATATAAGCCCATGGGCTAAAGAAGGGATGGGCTTAAATATGTGCAGTCCTAGTAATATTAGTGTTCGCTGTACACTACAGTAGCCACAGTAGTATATAGTCTACAATACAAGAGGCTATTTACTGATATTATACATTACAGTTCTTGTTCACTCTGAATGTGTTGACACCAGATTTATTCTGAAAGAAACAAATTTTCATGAAATTCATTGATAAACATAAATAATTTCTCATTTTGAAAGTCTGCCAGTTGATGTAAACAATCCGGTGTTACTGATTATCTCTAAACAGAATTATTTTGACGTTGATGCTATTCTGCTTGCTTTATCCTACATTTACTCACTTTAGTGCTGGATTTGGAATCAACTGATCTCATTCACTGAAGTATTTTTGTTAACATTGCAGCATCAATGGAGTATTTGAATACTTAGTATGTTTGTAGTAAATGTTGTTATGTATGGGTGAAAGATTCCCGCTGTAACGTAAAATAATAAGTCATAGGCTAAATCATAATTGAAACATACGTGTTGATAAGATGACGATTGGCAGGAAAGTGATACTCACTAATTACCTGGGTCCATTTAAGGTTGTGGTAAAAGTGGATTGGTACCCATGACCTATCACAGTTGACATTGTGTGCTACTTTATGTGCTGGTGAACCAGATGGGCCATACCTAGTAACATGATTAACTTCTGTGTATCATGTGTGCTACTTTATGTGCTGGTGAACCAGATGGGCCATACCTAGTAACATGATTGACTTCTGTATATCATGTGTGCTACTTTATATGCTGGTGAACCAGATGGGCCATACCTAGTAACATGATTGACTTCTGTGTATCATGTGTGCTGCTCTTGTCGTGTAAGCCCAGGAACAGGTGTAAATATCCGGTACCTATGGCTGTCTTGTAAACACAGTAACTATGGTATTGCCATGAGACGATACATTTGATTGAATACTTTCAAGGAACATACACACACATGAGAAAAAATACTTATTAATACCAAAGTATTAAGGTTTGTTGATTTCGTCATGTTTATTCAGTGATGCTAGAAGTTACTACTTGAATGAATTTGTATGTTTGTGATGTGAACTTTGTAATTAATCAATTTGCCTTATTGTGATTCATGCTGCCAGCTCCTTAATCAAAATCAGTAAGCCTGTATCATCCTTATCATTTTATCGAGTCGAGATATGATTGATTGCCATATTTACAATGTTGAATTGCTTTTCTTCTCGCACCCAAGCCAAAGATGTGGTATTCTGCCAGTACAGTGTGTTCAAAACATCTTTTATTATGCATGTACACATTGTGTTTATAGCCTGTTTATCAATTATTATGGACGTACACATTATAGCTTATATTTTTTGTCATATTCATCTTTTTGAGTTATTTAGCATATATTATTAGAATTCTCCTATGAATATTTGTTTATTTGACAATCAAGACATATAATATTTTCTATGAATCATGAGAATTTTAGCTTTAATTATTTTAAATAGCCTTCATCCTTCATAGAAGTTTAATTGGTTTGTAAAGTTTTGTTGTGGTAAAATCATTTCACTTTTAGGGATAGTTGAAAAATAATACTTGTGGCAGTGAATATGTCATTGAAAGTGTGACAGCGTCCCCACTGATTTGTTTTTGGTTTCATGTTACCATGGCAATTTCATTCACCTCAGATGTTAATCAACTTTGCTTCATATAGTCGATCAGTTGTGTGATATTCAAAATAGTGTAATACATCTGGAAGAAACAGAAATCATGTAGTATACTGAGTCTACTACTGACTGGAGATTATCATATTTCTGTTGTAATGCATGACAACTATTACAGCTTTTTTATGGTAATGCATGACAATATAGCATTTCTATGGTAATGCATGGCAACAATATTGAATTTCTATGGTAATGCATGACAACTATATATAGCATTTCTATGGTAACGCATGGCAACTATGTATAGCATTTCTAAGGTAACGCATGACAACTATGTATAGCATTTATATGGTAACGCATGACAACTATGTATAGCATTTATATGGTAATGCATGACAACAATGTAGCATTTCTAGATCATATTTTTGAAAACTGTAGCATTTCTATGGTAATGCATGTCAGCAATATAGCATTTCCATGCTAAATATATAAAACAATGTAGAATTCATCATTTAAATTGATGACCACAATGTAGTGTATCTATGGTAATGCATGACAAAAGTGTAACAATTTAACAATTTTCAGAATACAAAAGAAATGCACCTGTTGTATACTGTATTTTCTTAACCCTTTGATTACAATATTGTCCTTAGACCTAGTGATATATTACAATATTGTCCTTAGACCTAGTGATATATTACAATATTGTCCTTAGACCTAGTGATATATTAGCATCTTGACATATTTCCACCATGGAAATGCACCACCTGGCCCTGACATTGCAAAGCATTTTGAATACAATTTCATACTCAAGGTCAACTTTGAACATGAAATAGTACAGAAAAAAGTTTCATACCCTCACAGCCAGGCTATATGACTTTATTCTTCTTATCAAGATGCTATCATAGCTGTTCCTGTATTTATATTTACATAGAGCCGGTATTTAATGTATTTTATATAGTGAAGGCTTTCTTGTATACTGTATTCTATTATGATTATTAAAAATACATATTAGGATAAATGACTTACAGAGTTTCAGAGAAGAGTAAAACATTTTAGGAACTTTTCCTTACAAAATTTAAAATGAGAAAATAGTTCTATTTTATTTGACACACTTTTCCTATCATGGAAAGGTGTCTGTACCATAGTGTTTTAGGTGGAGACTACTTGAATCTACAATGATAATGTGTTTTAATAAAATAGATTGTCATAAAGTGTATATATTTTGAGGACACAGTGAGCTTTATAGCTATATTAGGTATGTATCTGTGTATACACAGTGAGCTGTACAG
>JAUTBT010021263.1:0-20939 GCA_032361225.1 Lepetodrilus schrolli
TTCCTCCTGCCCTAAACTGACAAGTCGTGATATAAGTGAAAGAATCTTGAAAGCGACTATAAACCCCAATTTAAAAATAATTAAAAAAATAAAGAAAATTAAAATAAAGAAAAAAAAGGACACTATTTAGCTATTAGATACATGTACATGAGCACTACTGGACTAAACATTGTCCTCGCTTAGACTGCGAAGAGACTGACAACAACACCAGTGGCAAATGAAGTATGTAAGCATATATTATTAAATAACACTACGCATCCAGCATTATATGACTATAAGCAGAGGAAGGACATTAATATATTATTTTTCATGACGACATCGATGTCGTTAACAATGCAATACAACGACCCCTCCCTACTGATTGGCACTTTAATCTGGAAACACTTGATGACATGCGTAATGACGGAAGTAACAGCATTTCCCACCCCGCAGAGGATTATGGGATAAGCGTGTAGATGCCAGTCGTTCATTCGATCGCGCCCCCTGGTATCAGTATCGCAACCTGGTGCAGAGTTCGACTATAAATGATCATAATTGACTATTTACGACAATAAATTATCCATAAATTCAACCTAGTAGCGTCGACACCAAGTTGATGTGGTCTAGTGCTGGGAAGGTGTTTTCCAACAATTTGTCATTACATGTGGTTATCAGGAGAGGTTTACGGTAAATGGGTCCATATTTTGGATTAAAACATGTGGTTAGCAGGAGAGGTTTACGGTAAATGGGTCCATATTTTGGATTAAAACACAGACGACCACACGAAAACATCATTAGTACGATTGGTCCATGGATAACACTGGTCATGTGGTACAGCCCTATACATTTAGGGTCAAATAGTGTTTTAATAGAGGAACGATGTTGAATAATCTAGCCATGGGGTCTTCATCTATGGGTAGGATGAGCCTGTCATGTCCAATCCTATTGATGCATGCACACGTATTAAATAAATATACTTTATGAATAGAATTTATTAAGCGCATGACTCCATACTAATGCATGCTCGAAGCACTAAATGCTGAAGTAATAGTTAAGATAGTGAAGATAAGATAACATTTGTGATATTTACAATTTAAAAAAAAATTACAACATTTTGGAATGCTAAAAGTTGTCTTTAGGATACTTCTCAATAGATTGACAGAGATAATCTTGATCAAGACATTACTGCCACGTATAAGCCAACCTGGCAATGTAACACCTCACAAAGTCATAGTATTCGAAGTGAATAAAACTTATATAGCAAGCGATTCGTATACTTCTATCCGCATGACAGGATGTTCTTAGAATTTCAACAACTATCAAATACTAAGAGACGCCATTTGTACCAGACAGACAGACAAGACAGACAGACGCAGGCGGACAGACAGGCAGACGCAGGCGGACAGACAGACAGACTGGCAGACACAGACGGACATACATACAGGCAGACAGGTAGACAGACAGACAGACAAAATTCTTATTCTCATTGACCACACACAAACAAACAAAAAATACCAAAGATCTTTTTTACGGATCACTCCAGTATCCCGTGTCCTGGAGGTGTCTTACTCAGTACAAGCGTATCCAGCTTCAGACGTGCCTCATAACTGCATATGTTTCATGTAGCCATTCATTTCCTATATGAACCGTGAATTGAAATAGTTTGGGGGCACAAACCTATTATGAATTATGATGATGAATGCGATGAATAGATTGTTATCGAGATGTAGTGACGTAAGGCTTGGCGACGTCATAGGGCTTACCTCCTACGGTGTGTTTGTAGCTGCGTCATTTTAAGCACTTGCACACGTATTACGGAATAACAGCACTCTAGCAGTTACTCCAAATTTATATCATGCACATACAAAAGCACGAATATTTGAAACACGTGTGTGAACTGATCTATCAGTCACCAGGCCTTAACGGAGGTGAACAATCATTAAATTGATCTCTCAGTCACTGGGCAGAAAGGGGTTGAAATTTTCAACTGATCTATCAGTCATCGGGCCTGAAAGGGTTAATGCATATATTAATATTCATATTTCATTGTTCACACCGGTGACTGAATGCATTATCATATTGTATGTGCGTTATTATTCAAAATGCGGATGGAAAAACAAGCATTCCATGACTAAGTAATAATTTGATGGGACTAATATGAAGATTCCATGTAACACCATTTTTCTTCTTCATTGGAGGGCGTATGTTTTCATTTAGACAGTTTTGAATTATGGATATTAAACAGCATGGTATCCCACAACCCACCCGCACATATTAAACATATTTTATTTACATAAATTAATTGCATTATACATACGCAAGAGATAATTGATACAAATTAACGTTAAACAATTTATGGTATATTAACAACGATCCAATGAATATAATTACGTGTATATATTGCAGAACAATGGAACTTGGCAAATCAAATACAATTTTTAGAACAGATTCTGTCCACTGAATTAATAAGTTCTCACCATCCTACATGGTGTAAGAGCATATTCAATTAAAACTATCCAAATATATAATAATAATAATAATAATAATAATAATATATGCATTTGTAGAGCGTTAACCCACCGTTACACAGTGCTCTGCATATACATATACTAGAGACAAATTAATGAATTATTTCTTATATTTAGAATCCTCGTTTAAACAACAGAGAAAAAACCTCCACAGTATTTATTCTCTAAGGCAGAGATCCTAAGCATAATAAGGTACAATTAACAGTCAAGGCAAAAATATCATGTGCTTCGAGAATGTGTCTTTCCACATGGCGTCAAGCGCATTAGAAATGCACTATTATTTTTATTATTATTATAATACCGTACAGTATTAACCAGAAATGGATGCTTAATATACACCATAATTAACTACACTGTTCTAAAACTATTCTGTTTGGCCATGTTACTGTGTCGATATATCTCAAAATTGTTTACGCCTGCACACGGAATAGAGATATCCAGCGTAAGAGAAGCCTTTGATCGTTCATAACAGGCACCTGCTTGTTGTTAATTCTCCTTTCTCTCTCTTAAGACAGACAGCAATACCTGTTAACTTAATTACAGCGAGAGGAATAAGTTCAATAACTGCTTCGCCATCCGTTTGTACACTCGGGGTTTAAATTAGTGTTAATACCTCCTTCAATTAAACCCTCAAGTTGATGATATCGCTGTGTGATATCCAATGTCCAGCGCCGTCGGGAAATCTACTGATATCGCCTACCGCAGGACCAATAACACTGAGATAAGCGTTTACCGTTTATAGTGGTCAGCTTCAAGTAGAATTTGTAATTGTTATTGCCCGTGTCTTGAACTGGTCACCGAGCCGTGCAGGTTTGCGTCAAAGAGATCATCTTTTGTTATGTAGTCTCTTGATACTGTCTGGAGTTCTATGTCTGATTTTCTTTGACAAGAAGTAGGCCTGCCTTTTACTTTCTCAATTGGGATAGTTGGATAATGTTAAGATCGTGATTATAAAAGTTTGTTAATATGTTCATGTACGGTTAATCTGTTCACTGATAATGTTGGTCGGTGCCATGGTACCGGTTCTATCTAAAACACTGATATTGTATACCATCTCCGCATCTATAAACAAATAGCTCTATAGGCTCAGACTCGGCCAAATATGTTACTAAAATCTCCGTAACGGACGTTAGTTCTGAGATTATTTATAGCCACGGGACTACATGCATGGCAAGACTCATTAACCATACTTGTTCCATTAAGCAACGTACTCATAAAATGTCTGAACATTTAATTAATGAGTTAATTCTTCACAATCCTTTGATCACGGCGATAACAATTCGATTCTGCTATAAAATCATCCGGCTTCTATGTTTTCTGCCAAAAATCTTCATTTTCACGGACAAGCAGCCAAGCTGAACCAAAATGGTGGTTTTTCAAAGAGACCTCATGTAATAAGCCGACTCTCAATTAACTCGTGACATCACTGCACGAGCGCTCGCCGACCTTTGACCACATAGTCGCCATTTTGGAATGGGAGCATCAATCAAGGGAAGTAAGAGATGGAAAACAAAGATTGCGAACCGCTTAAAACTACACCGCACTAGTTTGTAGTAGTTCAATTAAAACGCATATAGCGCTATGTTGCAAAACGAGGGCAGGAATGTTAAAAAATGTACCCGAGTGTTGTTTGAAGATCATCGTGGCGTTTAATAATGGAGATTGATCAGCGACAAATGAACATTAGCCCTGAATCGTTTTACTGACCACAGCGGAGGAGATAGGCGAAACTCTCCTCGTTCTGAATTAATGGTCGCGTCTCTTGTGTCATGAGCAACGGAAGTACAGGTCGATTTTCGGCATCGGCAGTGCGCAAGACGGACACATTCGTGTAATTTCACGCAAGAGATGAGGGTTGATACAAATGAACTCATATATGACACGTTCCCTACCGCCATCAAGTGTAATTGACGTTTGCTACGGTTTATTTTTTTAATGTTGTTTTCCCTGACATCTGCAAGAAAGCCCAACCGTACAACGACGCAGAAATTATCGCAGATTAATCACAAGCTGTCTTACGTTTCATAGATCATCGTCTGACCGACAATTGAAATTACGTTCCGCCTCTGAAATGATTACATGTCAATCGAGTTTCCATTTTTGATAATTTGACTTTTGTGTAGGATGATCATGTAATTCAAACAATCAATAAAAAAAATCATATGAAAACATGTCTAAAGTATTGATAATGGTCATATGTAACAACTGATTTTGAAAGCCTTTAATTTCAGTAACGTATTTTTTAAAACCGCAAAATGTTAATTTAAGCTAACTTTAAGTGAGAATCGTATACATGACAATCCAGTTGAATCCACTAAACAGATTATAAACAGTGATTTTTATTTAGTAGTCATTATTAATAATAATAATTGAAATGCATATATTTTCAAGTTCTTTCCATTTCAGCCGTTTTGGTTAATGAGGAACGTTTGCATGCTTTTAATTTTAAATATACTGAATGACAGAAGCATCAAGCTTTAGGTTTTAGTAGGTATTTTGCTCAAATGTACAACCTATCTCTGCCATCTATGTGAGAAGATACAGATTTGCTGTTGGCAGACCATGCTAACAACTGAATCATATCTGAAAGAAATGTCAACTATCTAGGTACAATAAAATTAACATTAATTAAAGTTGTTGGTAAAGGTTAAATACATTCACTGGTGACTCCATTATCTAATAAACCCTCTCAAATGCGAGCTAGATATACCGAATGAAACAGTAACCCAACCAATACAAGCAGCAACTTACCAATATCAGAATTTACATCAATGACCAAATAATTAAATAATTGCTAGATAAAAATATTCCGGCAGAAATAACAATTAGTTTACTATAATTACATTTGATATTGTTTCGTAAACACTAATTGTCTGTCTATTAATTCACCATACTGTTAAATTGCTGCTAATAAACAAGTATAGTTCGCTTCATGACTACTTTAGCATCACAAGGTAAATCTACTTCCTATTCATGTTTTCATATCCTTTGTTTCCAAACTAAGCACTGTGGTAACTCAAAACGTCATTAAAGAGAAACTTCCGGAAACTTCACATCTGGAATTTCATCAAGATTTCTCAATGATTAATTTCGTGTGCAGCAACAGCGTAGACAATTTCTTTATCAAAATTCACTACCTTTTCACATTTGCATATTTATTAAATTATGTGATCACATGTTATCATATGTTATATATTACATCAATATACAGTATCTAACAGCATGATATATAAATGCCGACTATTAAGTGAATAATAAAAGGAAACCTGAACATACACCAACGAAATATTTAGGAACAATTGTCTTCTAGACATGCACGTATAAGTGTCACAACTACCATAAACCCACCTGTCGTTCCTCTATGTCGTAAAGGGATACAATTCGTGACGGTTTACGACCTTTACTGGTTGTCCATAATATCTCTACAATCCTGATCCAGCACACGTCTTCTACACGTATAATGAACATGGCATCTAGATAGCTTGTTAGCGAAGGACTCCTGCATGAATATAAATCTCAAGCTGTAACGGTGGTGAAACATTGTACCTGATAAACAATTAGGATTATGAATACCCAAACGTATGTCTATTGGCGCAATGAAAAAGGAAAATTGAACAACTCCGAAATAAATCTGAATTATTCATACAGTGAGAACAATAATCTTGAGGATTCTTTCCACAATTAATGTCGATAATGTAAAAACATAAGACTGACAAGTGTGCACGGATTGCATTGAGAATTCATGTTTTCATTATTAATGGGGAAAGTTTTGCATTTGTTTGTAATTGTGCAGCAAAAATGTTGTTTCGTTGACATGCTGAGAGTCTATGCAATTGTGTCTATAATTTCGATTATTTTATCTCTATCGTTTTCTTAATCTCGGTGGATAATGTCCTATGTTTAACGATAACGTTATAGACACGTGTTGATTCAGGCTCTTTGAGCAAGCTGGTGCTATAACCATACCTTCATGGCCGACGTAACAGTCTTGTAAGAGCCGACAACGTCAGTAGCAGGTTACAAGTCTATTTAAAAATAAATAAATTACGAAGAAGTTCATTCTTTACACAAATTCATCGTAATAGTAAATCAGCACCACCAAATATAATTCCGCTGTGTGACATTTACTGTTAATCAATATTTTTTTCGTATTCAAATCTGTTATGTCATTTAAATACAGCCAATCGTGTTTATACTGAGAATGATTGTGTCGACGGCCACTATTCAAGTAGCAGCCCTATTATGAATCACGTTTTATCAACAACCTGATCCTTTGTTAATGTCAACTTTATGATCTTTTATGGATCCGAAGTAAGAGTTAAGATGATATGTATTCAAGACATTGTGTTATTCCGGCTATAATCTGCAATGAGAATATAGATGCATCTATTAGGGGTGCAGCGAAAGTGCAAAAACGGCAACTCGTATCTATATGGAAATATTCTCAGAACGCAAATCTTCGTGGGACCGTTTCTTTGGATAGAAGCGTGCCCCATAAAAGTAGGATTATACCACAGTATCCTATGTGTGTGAAAGGCACTGCGATGACTGTTCAGACGCATCTCAAAGAGCTGTTGCTATTAGTGCCTAATCCAGCCGTTAAAATTTGCCCTTTGCTTCCTGACAATAGAAAACAGACGCTTCCTTAAATGCATTGTGTTTGAAGACATCATCAAAGTCAATGTTGCTTTTAACACAAATCCTGATCAGTGGTTTGTACGTTTATTAACTTTTAAACATCGAACGATTATGTGCGATAAGTATAGAAACCAACGGAGGGAGACGGTAGCCGAGCTTTAATTTAACCATTACCAGCAATCAGTGATCATGCGGCCGTAATTGAGTCTTGAGAACTGCGCACAATAGAGCATCCACGGGGTTTAGAATCAAGAGTGATTGGCGCTCCAGTCCAAACCAATAAATAAGCCAGTAAAGTGAGGGGTCGACTACTCGACCTTATTGAAAGGCAAACAGCCTGATTCGGGGAGGATAAGATGCACCGATAGATCCACGGCTTCCTACAGGGTTGTGGAGCGTTTTCATGCAATCCGAGGGACGGTATTATATGCACCGGGACTTTGAAGTGGGGAAAAGGTGGCCAGTCACCTGAAATAATGTGAGAGTCTCCACATATCCGTGTTCAAGGCAAGACATGATGAGGCGTGTTTAAGTAATAAATATTCTATGTACCAGGTTATTAGGAAGGGGACGAGGCCGTTGCAAAGTGACTGTAGCCCAGATAACAATTTACCTGTAATCTACCTGTCAGGTGTGCTGAAGGATAACGCTAACAAGACTTATAGTTAGTTACCTGTAATCTTCACCTGCTAGTCGTATTTTCCAGGAGTATGTGTGGGAAATTATTTCTACATTTCGTAAACATCTTAATCACGAGTTATAGAAGTACCGAGTTCTGAGGATAATTAATGCATTCTATTGTCAATTAAAATTGTAAGTATGCCATCATGAACTTATTTCGAAGAATATGCTTTGTAATTATTATGCATACTATCTTAAGGAATCTGTGTATTGAAAAACCTGTCTAAATGTTATTTAAAACACAGAATTTACATGTTATTAACAAACTTATGATTTTTCTTTCCCCCTACCCTAAAATATAATTTACGAAAGTAATAGTTGGCAGATAATATATGGTGTTTTGAAATTTGCGGGTGTTATTGAAATTCGATGATGGCAAATTTCATTTGAACATGTCCAGCTAGCGGGAAGGTTCAAATAGAAAATTTGCCATTGCGGAATTTCAATAACACCCGCAAATTTCAAAACACCATATATTTATATATATTGAAATTCATTACCGAAAACCTCATTACTTTCTGCGAGGTGAAAGTCTACTTGCCGCCGCCACAGTAAAATTAGTAACGATCAGTATCACTATACCGTGATGTGGCTCCTGGATCTAATGATATTTCATCTCGGAACATATTATTTCTCGGCCAATCAAATTGCTAGAAATGTGTTACAATTAAAGATATAATAGCTTTATAGAAAGTTATGTCATTTCCTTTTATAAATGTAACTACTGTTAACGGTCCATGGCAGTTTACAAATAATGTATTATATATACAAAAGTAATGCAGCAATGTCTTAAGTAAGGTATCATAACGGAAGAACTAATTTTGTTTGTTATTTCTCTAAGACTAATACTACTTGTGTATATGTTTTTATAGGTTGACCATAATTGTATATAATATAACCACGTAAAGCCTCCTACTGGTTTTATTCAATAACTTACCTGAAATGTAGCATCACAGTTACGCCCGAAAATAACTCATCTGACCAAAAGAACACAATGGGGAGACAACCCGATACGCTTCGCCGCCATCTTAGACAGAGCTTGTGCTCCTCACCGCTGTAAAGTACGAGAGAGGAGGGGGTGGTGGACAGAGACGCATGAGGGGGTAATGTGGGGAGGGACAGAGACTCAGGAGGGGGTAGTGTTGGGAGGGAGGACAGGTAAAGGAAGTAAAACACAAGTGTAACTTTACCTAGATACACCTGTGACACACCTGGCCAGAAGTGTTTAATGGTGACGGTCCATGGCTCCTACAGTGGGTTGTCCGATTGTAGGTTTGATCCTGCTCACCTATGCCACTTGGTACGATGTTAGCTGTATATGTCGTACAGCTAGCAGTTTTGCTTTAACATCAGAGAAAATAGTACCGGTATATCGCCTTTACATTGGTAGACTATTTCACACGTGTAGAGCTGAATAATATTTAGATTATATGTTTTCTAGAATGGGTATGGTCATGTGAATCATAATGGTAACATTCTAGGACGCTACTAGCGCCTGTTGTATACTCCCCGGGAGTTGAGAAGGAACATTAAGTGCACACTGATCCGTTGACCGGGGGTAACACTGCAGCGCTTTGAGCATGCCTTGGTTGGTTGGATCTGGCGCATTATTAATATCCAAAATGGTTTAGAGCCGCGTTCACGATTCTTTCACTTATATCTCGGCTTGTCAGTTTAGAGCAGGATGAAAGCCGCAACATCCGTAGGATTTAATGTTGCAGTAAACCTGCAAGCACCGGCTGTACTGACAGACCAAGGATGATAATTGCATTGCCACGGTACAGACAGCGCATCCTAGCAACGCAATGCCTGTAAAGATGATGCACGACTCTATTGCCTGTATGCATCCCGGATATAGGTGAATGTATCGTATATTGATTTTATCTGATTTTATAGGCGACTGATGTTCGTGTGTATGTTACATGTAACAATCTACGTTTAAGGACAGCGTTGAAATACTAGTACGCGCAGCCTCTGTTTATTTTGGTTGTCCTTTCCTGAATAACGATCAGAAGCGGTTGTCTATGCCCAATTCGTAAAATTCATCAGGAAATGCTTTTATGATTTAAACCTTGAATCAGCGAGTGCCATAATTATGCTCAAATTAGCGAACCAATAATCCGGGCAATTTGTCGTCTATATTACAGATGATGACAATGCGCATTATCAAATAAATCGTGAAATGTGAAAACCGATCGCAAAGGCCATGTGCACATTTGGTCTTCACAAACAACAGAACAAAGGCGAATATACCAGTCTCTCGTTACCAAAAAGACCATAAAATGATGATATAGTTATCAGGTGTGATTAAATCAAGGGCGTTGTGCTGAAAATTATATTTTACGTTCTTTATCCTATTCAAGGTGTTCACTTGAAGCACGGAGCCTCACTATGGTTGTCACCTCACGCCGGTACTGCCATCCTTCGGACAGGCGGAGATAACTATAGTTCTTCATTTACCATAGCTATTAATCACAGCCTTAATTGACATGGCTGTTTTATGGTGGAAGCGAAAACACACCGATAATTTGATCATTCTAATTTTGCGTCTTTTGCCTTCTGTAATGACTTAACTCTAGCTTGATTACATCCTCTATGGCAAGCAGTAATTGGCGCCATCTTATTTTCACACACGAATCGAATGGTGGATTTCCTCCCACAGATAGAGTCGAGGAACTATCACAGATTGACGCTTCTGGTACGTGTTTTTGACTCTAGCTCGCCAGTACAACATGACAGAAAGACCACATGATAGATGATGGGCAATTTCGTGGTGATCATTTGCCAGCAAAGATCAGGGGCGGAACGCAGGAGTAAAGAGTCAATCATACACATTGGAGATCTCGACCGATTCTTGTGAATAGACGTTAAATTGGCCTATCAACGGAAATCTCGTCAATCAAAGACTTAAAGAGAGATTGTACGCTTCTAACGATAATTTCAAGGATTAAATTTGACTATCCGTGTTATTTTGCCTTTTACTGTCGTTGAGCAAAGTATCGTTTTAATGAATCCATTGACAAATTGGTTTGCCATCAGACGGGAAGCTCTCGCCTTCCACAACGGGGACTTATTGCAGACTTTCTACCGTTGAATATAATTAGCAAGTGATTCAACTATTTGTTGACGAGGCATGTTAAAAAGAAAAACAGTTACTTATATTTTCCTTTGCATACGAACCTAATTAGTGATAGTCGCAGGGTGCTTTACCAAATTATTAATATCAATACACGATTTATTTTACTATAGCTACATGTTTTAGACAGCTTTTGAATTACAGACATGCGTAAATAAAAAACATGAACGGAATACTATTAAGGTCTTGAATATATCCTAATCTACTATCTCTAGAATGCATATACTACCAGGGAAACAAAAGGTTTTAGCAAATCCCTGTCCGTGATTACCATGTTAATTTTTGTATAGTTGTATTTGTACCTCATATGCCGAGGTTGTCGGCCTGAGTGAATTTATAGGTTCTGTTCTGTTCCGAGGCGCGTAATGCTTAAAATAAATAGTCACGCATCTTTATAGACGTCCTTGAATATATTTAACTGTATATTAATAAAATTAATTTGGCTTACATTTCTTTCCGTTGTCTAACCTCCCCGTTAACTTCTAATGTCAATTTGTTTGTGCTTATTTATTAACAATGTACCAGCTATAGATAGTAACGGCCGGGGTGTCAATAAACGTTATATTCTGTGAATAAAAGTTCTGTTCTGTTCTGTTCTGTTCTGTTATGACCACATGCAATATACTTAATTATACTAGAGTGCGAAATGTTGAGACAATAAAACAATCGATACTATGAACGATGATTTATGATTAATGATATCAGAATGCCACATACATGTACATGAGTGTGATCTTAAATAATAACCTGCTTCCAGAACATTATCAATATAAATCAAATAACCTTCTTGAAAACATGGTCTGTGTACAAATATAAATCAACATTTCTTGTAAATATATTAGATTCGCTATAAGCTCCACGATGTATACTATACTCGTGAACTTCTTCTGTTCATGAGGCATAAATGTTTCCATGTTCTATATTTTATTGCTCTTATAATGTGTTATTGGTTTCAGTATGTCGGCCACACGTAGCAGAACAATATACTGCTTAATGCAATAAATTGTGTGAAGTGTTTATATTTAAGAATGTTACCACAATAAATGTGAAACATTATCGAGTGTATTCTACTTATTGCTGACTCAATACGCAGTGCGCGTCTGCTACCATGTATCTTCAAGCTGTTCATTCCTCTACAATACGCTATAAAATACTGTCGCTTGTCATACACGGAGATTTTACATGCATTGTGCTTCGCTAGGTAAAGCTACTCTCTGTACATTCAGCTTGCCGTCTGGCGGGAGGTAGAGTAAATCAATCAACCAATCAGCGCGAGGCATTCCGGAGATTCCGCCTACCAGGTTGGTAATTGACGTTTAATTGGTCGCTGTGTGTAGGGGCGTGTGTCCGTCTTTCCCCTGGCTACAGAACAGGGAGAATAATAATGAAAGCAATTGCCGTCCCGTGGATTTATTCTCCGCGTAATTGAGAGGCAAAGAGGACAAGGTATTGGGTTCGGCGACGGCCGATGTGTTACTAGCCTCTATCACTACACAAACAACACACCCAGTTTATATCGCAGCGTTCTTTTAACCTGGTTGCAAGTCTCCCTACCTGGCATTGAGATAAACCAGCTACCGGCCATGACGGCGACAGCACTGGAAGCGCCGATCCCGACGAGGAAAAGCAGAAGCTTTTCTATAGAATCTTTGATAGGAAAAAGAGACGATGACCACAAGCAGGACATTAACTCTACAAGCCCGGGTGTTCGGAGGTCCGTTAGTCCGGTTGTCAGACGTTCCGCGAGTCCAGGGTTGCGCCGGTCTTTGAGCCCGAGAGGCCGAAGTCCGGTTAGTCCAAATGAAAGGGCCGAAAAAAATACAATTTTACCGGAAATGGAAAACAGGTGTTCAGCGTGGTCTGGTGCGGAATTAAAACATTTGTTTCACACGTTCAGCAATCATTCAGACTCTAGCGTATTTCAGCCATTACGAGTGTGTAACAGGGTACTTCCTGCCTTGAATTCGCCACCATTTATTCCACCTCAACTTTCGGGTCTACACTTCAATCCCCTTGTATACGGGGTCAATAGAGACGTTACTCCAGCTCATCATCCTTGGATAAGCAGGTACCCAGGATTTGTGCACCCTCGATATCCAGGTATGTATGCCTCCATGAAATATGTTGATATGAATCATATTGGATATCGAATTAAAGATGGCTGAATGGAAATTGTATGACTTAACAGTTTGCTATTCGAAAACAATATGTAATATCAAAACATTTAAAAATTATAACGAATCTGATAACTTTAAGGTTAGTATTATTTTGTCTTTATTTAATGTCATAGGGTGAATACATGGGGTTTAATACTTTAGTGGCGAAACTTCACCAGTATGTGCATTTCTGAATAAAATATTGTTTACATTAATATTAATGTATTTCAATAAGATGAAAATGCTTAATGAAAACATCATGATAATTAATGTATGAACTATTTATCTGTCCAAACATAACACACCTAGTTAGTATGAGTTATTAATATGCACATATTCTAAATGCTGAATGTAATTTAAAATATATTCTCAAGAAAATATTTATTCAATTACCAGTTGTAGGTTTATGTTTATTTATTTTTGTGATTGCCAATTTAATACGCCTTTGTGATCGCCAATCTAATACTGATTACTAGGTTATGGTCTGTGTTGCTTAACGCTATAATAATGTGTGCTAATAGTCCACCAACAATAGAATACAATAATCGAAATGAACAAACAATAAAGCATTTTGTTCCCAACAACTAATTACTGGAGGTTGAACCATAATATTGATTTATACCCACTCGTCGGTTACATACCTGGGTAATGTTTGTTTTGTGACAGTCCCTAAGACTAGATCCTGACTAAGAGCTGGTGATTTATTATCAACTGATTCAGATGCATTACTGCGCTATATTCCCCGCGATACCAAAGGATCGATACCCTATTGTTGGAGCGATGCAAGGCATTATGTTGTTACATAAAATTGTCATTTGCATTATTAATTTCAAGACATAATTATCCTCCCTCAGTTGTCTCAACTATTCTCTTCCACCTAAATCAAACAATTAGTAATACAAGATGAAATTCAACGGGTTAGAAACCAGGCAATAACATAACAAATATTTCTCACAGAGATTCCTAGCCTTTCGATCGATGACGCTTTGTTATTGCGCTTGTCCGGTGAAAGATGTCTTATTATTGGGAATAAATATTCTCTAAGTGATCTATAGGATTGATAGAAGCCTGTGTTTCTTCATGGCGCATTCGCAAACATTTTCGCTCAACTAACCCCGTAGTTCACCCGCGGCATCTAAAGTTGTCACAATGTTCCCTTATTAGTTGAACCCTTGAAATTCTCTCGTAATTCTGTCAGTTGTACTCTATGGACTTAAACACGTCTAAATTCGTACTTATCGAAATTTCATGGGTTGATTTATTTCCCCGGTAGGTTAGGAAAAAAAACTCTTCAGTTATTTATGTCAAATCTGTTGGTCTCATCTTTAAATAGTTTATTTAAGATGAGTAGAACATATGTCATGCGTGCCCTCAAAATATAACTTATGTCATGTTTGCGTATCTGTTGACCTCTCTAGATTATGCACTACAATTTAATAAATTAAACTTATGTGCCTAAATTGGAGAAGGAAGTAACGAGGTTGTGTGAACATTAATTAATTATTTGAATTATTATTATTGTTGTTATTATTAATATTATTATTAATATTATTACTATTTTTACTATTCCCATTAATATTTTACTACTACTACTACTACTACTACTACTACTACTACTACTACTACTACTACTACTACTGCTGTTGCTACTACTACTACTACTACTATTACTACTATTATTATGTATTATTATTATTTTTATTATGAGATCAATAGGAGCATTTTGTGCAACTTACAGCGACATTATTATTATTTATTATTATGACTACTACCATTATTATTTTACTACTACTACTACTACTACTACTACTACTACTACTACTACTACGACCACTACCACTACTACTACTACTACTACTACTACTACTACTACTATTACTACTACTACCACTACTACTACTACTACTAATAATAATAATAATAGTACTTCTACTTAATTACTATTTCTAGTGTTAAGTCAATGGTAGTAGTTTGTCAAACCTCATATGTATTGCCCAATAATCTCAATTATTTTTTAAAACATACTGCTTCGGAATATACCCGAATAAATTAAACAAAACTATTGTAGTATTTCTCTTTTCGTATTTCATCTTTTTTTAAAAACACGATGAGCAGAAGCCACATCTGCGAGGAATATAGTGTGCAGCATAATAATAGCCAATCGACTGTTAAGCGATTGAAACGAGTCTGCTTTTATCACAAATGGGTTCCTTGTTTGCTTGGGAACGCGGTCTGAGCGGTTTAACATTTACTTTGACGCTCTAACGTATTACAATGTTGACTTTGAAACTCGATATCATGAATAAATGAAGTTGCGAAGTAATATTATTGGCGTTCAATTCCTATGGATGTTGCCTTTAATAATAACTATGGAACGTGTGTACTGCGTTGTTGCGGAATATAGCATTACTGTATGTTGAACTATGAAATAATTGTGGGAATACATATCATACCTTTAGAATGAAACAAGATGGTGACATGTTTATACTAGGGTGTCCTTCGAGAAAATATATACCCAACGCAAATTCAAACGAAAATATATTGTCTATAAATATGTTATCTATAGGTTGGGATAAAAGTAATTCCGTGCTGTTATTTGTGAACCTAAACCTTTTTACTCGTATATATTAATTTATGATAAATAATATAATCTTAATATACTTCAATGTGTATAGCACGTTTTCGCAAATATAAATAATAAGTTATAGTTATGTATCATAAGTGTGAATTAACGACAGAAAATGCTATTTAAGATATTAAATAAATCGTCTACAAAAAGCATATATTTTTTTTCTTTCTGACTAGCAAATGTTAGTAGAAGTAGACTTAATAATTTAACGTAATATTAAAATTAATAAAGACCTCACAGCATTAATAAACTACACGTGTATTATTTTTCTAAAAATAATTAATTTCAACATTCATTCAACGCAATAAATAATTGTAAAATAATATTCTGGAAAAATAAAATAATTTGGAAATGTTACCACCAATGATAGTTCATAATTTATATATAAAAATGACAATTTCCTGAGACAATTGCTTATTCAAATATTAATAACATTTGTATACGATTGAAAGTGTTTAAACGTTGAAATTTTACAAAACTGTTTATTCTATAGTTTATATTTCGTTTGTTTCCAGTGGGCCCACCTCCCGGGTTGTTCTTCCACCCCTACAGAAAACCAAAGAGGAACCGGACAGCATTCTCCCCCAGTCAACTCCTACAGCTAGAACAGGCATTTGAGAAGAATCATTACGTTGTCGGAAGTGAACGAAAACAGCTAGCCAGCAAACTACAGTTGACAGAAACACAGGTGAGCTGTACAACAAGTAACGGGCTGGGTGGCGGTTTGGAGCTACGTCCTGGTATGGGAAATGTGGGTGATAGATGTTATGAAAAGTGTGGGTAGTAGCTGGTATGGAAAGTGTGGATGGTAGCTGGTATGGAAAGTGTGGGTGGTAGGTGGTATGGAAAGTGTGGGTGATAGCTGGTAATAATAGTATGGGTGGTAGGTGGTAAGGAAAGTGTTGGTGATAGCTGGTAATAAAAGTATGGGTGGTAGGTGGTAAGGAAAGTGTGGGTGATAGCTGGTAATAAAAGTATGGGTGGGAGCTGTATTTCGTGGAAGGTGTAGGTGGGTATGAAAGTTATAACTAGGGTGTTTGTAGTTATAAATGTTGGTGGTAGCTGTCTTGTATGGCACGTGTGGGTGGTAGCTGTCTTGTATAGAATGTGTAGGCGGTACATTTCTTGAGTGTGAGTGGTAGATGCGGTTTTTGTTTGTTTACTAGGATGGTGGGTGGTAGCTATCTTGTACGGAGGTTAGACCTGGGTGGTGATGGTAGCTGTTTGATGTGGATATCAATTGAGGGGGAGGGGGTGGGTGGTAGCTGTGGGTGGTAGGGACTTTAGTTGTAGTATATCTTGGCACGTGATGTTTTTCGTGGTATTCATTGATATGTAGTTCTGCAGAATTAGATTGGTGCATAACATATTAATTATTATTAGATTAGTACATACTTTTATCTAATGAAAATACTTCCTGATGAAAATAATATTTAGTTTTCTAAAAGGAAGCGATCATACTATTGAATATTTCGTTAAACATATGTTTTCTACAAACTATTATAACTATTTAAAAAGAATTAATTATAAAACAGTGTTTGCGATTAATAAATAATATATTTAAGAGGACACAACATACTTTATATCAATATTTTCTTTTCACAATCAAAAGAATAACATTAAACAATTATGTGCTTATTGGAAGAATACAGAACTATCTTGATTGGAACGGAGAATAATTACTACAAATATTTTTTAATGGTAATTTGAGTTAAACGACTAAAATTAGTTTCACCTTTGCGAAGTATCTATACTAATTCATAGAGTTAAACTAAGATATATAGTCTGAATACTTAAAGACCTAGCAAAACCGGACAGTTTGCCAGTCTTTAGTGATAAGCTACGGATTATTGTGAAAAACAATATGCAATGAAAAAGGAGCCACAAAGAAAAATATTCATTAATAAATATATTTCATACGTATATTAGAGGGATACAAATATATATTGTTTCAAATAGTACAATATCCGTCTTTAAAATATATTATTTTTAAATTAAGAAGTTCAAATTTCAATGTTTTCCAAGATTCGAATCGACATGTATTTGAATTACTAGAAGTCGAAATTTACATAGATGTTGAGCATCGTTTACATGCTACTGGAACTATCGTAAAGGTCAAGGTATTATTTTAAAATATGAAATTCAGCTATTTTCTTTTATAAAATATTTTCTACATTTTGTAAGAAAAGATAGCTTAATTTCATACTTTAAAATAACACCCTGAAGCGTTATCAAATTAGGGAAAAACTTGGCTAAACCACCAGATGAGATACCTGGCATTAGCTGTTTGACATAAAAACGTCATGCCAGATCTCAATTAAACATTTGCGATAATTGCATGAAAATTATTCCCCCCGGAGTAAGTATTACCCGCAGACTAATCCACCAACTGGTACCAAAACCGCAAAATCAAAGCCAGCATTATCAAACCTATCTCTATGAATTTGTAAACGGTTGCTTAGCAGTTGTTTCTGGTGCTAACAGGACCTTTGAAGCCTAGCTATGCGTAAAGCGGAACCCTCCCCACATACCCACCACTCCACCCTCCCGAGAGGTGCCGCCCTTCTAATGATGACGTGTTCATTTCAACTTGACCCCCCACAGCTGAGCACTTTGACCCTGGGTACTGGGGGACGGGTTAACAATCTCGAAACGTTTCCTTAGGGATGAATGGCTTGCACGCCTTATAATGCATTATCGCTGTGCAGCGCTTATTTGCAAACCATCACGTTAATTTGCATGGATTAAAGAAGTTTTAAATGAAGAAACCCCTGGGGGTGGGGGGAGAGAGATAACGGGAATCGCTGTATTGCCGCTATCAGCTGTGCTTCTCTGGGGGTGCTGGGTTTCCCTGCCCGGGGGTACCTGGCTCAGTGCTGTAATTGAACAATTATCATGGCCTTACGTTGCCTGCCAGGACACCAAGCCCCCATCAACTATAACTCGCAGATATTGATCTGACCGGGAGATTGTAGGAGAAATGGGCTCTTGTTCACCATGTTCACGATAGCTAAGAATCCGGGGTAATAGAGCTACCATTCATGAGGACGAGATTCGATACCCGACCCTCCTGTTAGCTTTGCATCCAGATCCGCTTATTCTGCCCATGGCTTAATTAACACGCACACATTATCTCCCTTAGTCGAGCTCTCTAGAAGTTTGATATACGATTCTAAAGTTGGGTCGTAGTTAATATTAACAACAAATTCGTACATGTTCCAGAAGTACAATATATGTTATTTCACGATGCTAATTTATTTTTCTGCTAACGGAGCTTCGATATTCCTGCCAAATTAACACCATTTCAGGATGGTGTTGATGTCCTCAGTTGTAAAGATCCAATGCCCAATATGCCAGTCAAAGGCACTGACTGCCTAATAATGTCTGTTTTAGACCAGACCACAAGTCGAACAGATGTGACATGACTTAGAATCCACATCCAGTATAAATATCAGGCTCTATGATAAAATGATTGAATAATTTAATCCTATTGTCATCCCGTAATGAAGAATGTTTTAACGTCTTTGTTTATGCTTTTTCGAGCGGAGGGCCTTGTCTTCAGCTCTCGGCCATTGTGTTCCTGTTCTCGTAATGTAACGTGAGAGGTGACGAAACGCGATTAGCTCTTGTTGTAGCAATTGTTCCCATCGTTGTTATCGTCTGTGTGGCACAACGCTTTACGTTGTCTAATTACAACCCCATTATCAAGAACATAAACTGCCTTTGATATGAGGCGAACGCTGGAATTCCGTACTCCCGCGAGACCGGCCGTGAGAGATTTGCTGACGTTGGCAAAGATTTATGCTATACTTAAATTATCGCCAACGTCAGATACGTAGTTTCACGTTACATCATCATTTTTTTACAACGAATCGCAAACCGCCTACCATATTAATTCTTGGTCGTATCAACACTCAAACCCTTGACTTCTGTTACAGGTTAAGGTCTGGTTCCAAAATCGGCGGACGAAGCACAAAAGAATGAAAGCGGAAGAAGAAGCTGGGGTGACGTCACCAGACGGCACTGACTGTAACACGTGCGCACGTGACGACGACCGATCACGTGACAATCACGAAGACAGAAGCGAGATGTCTGAATCGGAACGTGATGACGATGATATTTGCTCCGAAGACGAAGTTTTATCAGTAGCTGGCGACCCATGAAGACAATGACAGTCTTCGCATTATCATTGTAACAATCGGATCTCTTCCTTGACGGAGTTGGTCACTCAATTCTTGAGGTCATGATGACGTCATCGCATCAAATACGTCGTTCGATCCTCTCCCGAATGTGGAACGTCAGCTATGCCAAATACAGGGGAAATAGTGCTACTGAATCCGTCCCGATATTGTGAGAAGACACGAGATACACGAAAATGGCGTGCAACCAAATATATTCGTGTAGTGCTACAAATTTGAGAAAAGGGGAAATGATTATTGAAGAAAGAAGACAAACTGTAACCCGATGACAACCAGCTCAAACATGTGACTCATCGAACTGTTCAGCTTTAATATTGATGTGTTTCCTAACTATATTTATGTTTTCAACAATATTGTGCTGCCTATAACAGTGTCCAAGCCAAACATTCATATCACCCAAGTCAGTTTGTGATGTCATAACATGTCATATGACTGTCACGTGATTTGTTCTCCTGAAATGAAGTCATTGTTGTATTTGGTATAAAGTTAATATTTTACACAGAAATTATACCCTGTAAATTGTGAATAAATATGTCTCTGAAACGTGCGAACTTATCACTATTTTGTTTCAAGTTTATATACATGATCTATAGGTAAATGAGGTGTAGCCATCTCTACCATGAAGAGGAACGTCATCTCTAGAGTATTAATACACATTCTACATAATTTGCACACACTGTATAATAACTACATGTACGGATATTATATTGTAAACTTAGGGTAAGTTCGAAGAAAGATGGTGACTACATACAGTATGACGAGCATACTCAGGCTAATATAGCATCGCCCAACCAGCAATCTTCAAATACCACAATGACCCTTGAATTATAAAAGTAATTATAAATATGAAACGGATAGTTTGTTATAATAATAATAATGTGAACATTTATATTGCGCCAAATCCGCGCTCGAAAGTAAGCTCATAGCGCTACATTATTACCCCGGTCAATGGATCTGTGTACACTCAATTTCCTTCTCAACTCCCTGGGGAGT
>JAUTBT010021273.1:0-20938 GCA_032361225.1 Lepetodrilus schrolli
CAATGGTTTTGACAACATCGAGCTAGTTTAGTTATCCCCCGGAAGAAGTAATCTCACCACAACTGACACGCCCTATTCCAACAATAGTCTTGAGGGAAATTTAAAGCATTGCTTCTGCTAGACATCGTATTTTGAATGAACTGTTTCGCCTGCACTATCAGAATACAATATTTAGCTTTGATGCTGATTCGGAAAAGAGTAATATCTTCGCATCTATATCGAGTCAATACGTTTTGCCATTCATTAGACTTCCAATGCTTATGTGCCTACTAGCTTCCCTTGTGTCCGTTATGATTATAGCTTATTATGTTTCTGGATGTCTTGATCTCTCGGTCTAGAAGAAGTAGAAAACGAACACATATCTGTATGTGGGTGTGGCGCAGGACATGTTAGGTGAGACTATATATACAGTCAAACCTCGTTGTGTCGAACCTCGGAGGCCCATTCAATGACTTCGAAACCTCGTGTCATTCCAGACAAGAGAGTTGTCCAAATAAAATTAAAATTAAAATGAATGCAGATTTCACCATACATGTTTATTCAACATTCAACATGAATGAAAATTAATTAAATCCCAATCGTTGCAGGACTAATATTCCGACACAAGTTGCATCCAAGGTCATGCACCATTCAGTCTTATTGTCTTTGTATTGACATGGGAGTGAGTTGGTACCAGTGATTTGATGTTATTAAAACATCGGAGCGTAGCTGATTTACCAATTACTAGGATTGCCACATATCCGTCCCGCACTGGTTGGCATAAACAAGAGCCGTCAAGCGTTCCTTGCTCTGTTTGCCACAATGACAATTAACCCCTTTAACTTTAAACCGTCTTTATAAGTACCCTTCAAATGGCCGGTGAATGGCTACGGATTGTCAACTGGTTATTGTCAGATAGTTGCCGATTGAATTTACAAGTTCGAGACAAATATGCAAAATATATAGTATTTACGCTCATCGGGAAATGAATTTCACTTTTCCTATGTATTTTTATTCCTTTTAATTCGACAGAGAGGGGTCTAAATAATAATAATTAAAGAAGGAGATATCGGTTTTCCCACGTCATGAGAGATACATGCTACTTCACTAGACACATAAAACATCCTATTTATTATATAATTTTATTATATAATGTCAACAAAACTTTGAATAGAAAACTATAAAACCTCCCATCTGGACAATGTATGGTAACATGACGTGTCACAATAGATCATCGAACGTTTTGAAATAAAATGGCGACCCTAACGACGAGCTAGCTTTCAATAGCTTTAACGACAAATAGAAGTCAAAACAGAATATATAGAGAATCTCTACCTCGTGTCTTTTGATATCAATGCTATCCTAGCCTCGGATTTTGGTTACTTTTATGAACTCGTAGGATAACATTGATATCGAAAGACACGAGGTTGAGATTCTATTGATCACCCAGTAATGTAGCTAAAGCAATATGCTCACATGTAAGGTATAAATATTGTACCTCACTTGCCTAGTTACCAAACAGAACGGTTGTACCCGCTATGGTGACAATTGATGGATGAAATTGACACGCCCATGCACATCACGGACGCGAATGGCTGTTGATTGGATGTTTTAATGACATAATCACTGGTAGAATCCTTGTCAGCAGTAGAATATCTATGCAAATTTGTAATTCTTGACCAATCAGTGGTAAAATGTTATTTACAGTAGAATAACATTGTTGTCCTAATGACGTTATCTCCTGTGGGAGCCAGTATTGGGTGATAATGTATTATTCCAACGGTATAGTAATAAATGCTACTCTAATAACAAGTTATAACATTTACTCTCGCGGTATGTCGTTCACTTCGGGCTGGTAATATTGCTTAGCCGTTCACGATCCCATACCGTGTATTTGTATGTTTTAATAACAATAAAAAAAAATTAAAATTGTGTATTCCGCTATTAATATATTGCCTTGCATTTCTAAAACGTGACTGTGTGAACAATAACACAGATTAACTATCTTATCTGAAAACTCTAGCATACAAACTCTGAGTAAACACATGTAAACAACAAACGTATTAGTAAAGCTTATGATACACGTACGTCAGCCGGACAAGTCAGTGGACGGAACAGATGGCGGAGTGGAATTACCTTTCAATGAGCTGACCAAAATATGCGTTATTAATAAAACCCACTGTTGGTCAGTCGATAAATGAGGTCCTTTAGTTGTATGACAGCGAACAGGCCCTTGGGTGCAACAGGTGTCATGTATTTACGACAGGAGCGGCGACAGGAACACGTGTACCCTGGTATAATGGCATGACAAGTATGCACACATGCAAACGTAAATTTGAACACACAAAGATTTAAAGGAATACGCTCACGGTTTGATGACATATGTCATCGTCAAACGTATTATAGCTGAAAGTATGTACATTTGATTTGTCTACACACGCTATATTTTCCGCATGTCCCACTGGATTTCGGTATGTTCATATATTTCACATTACCACATGTCGGTCACGTAACTGAGAGACCAGGCATTGAGGTTACATTCTGTTTGACGATTGTCGAGATCCTAAATGTAATTTAACAAATCAGTCGTTAGCGTAACAATTACGAACATATGAGATTACGTGTTTCCACCAGATACTATTAATTGGAAAATAAAAGTAATTTTCTTATATACATTTAATAACTGAAATCATGTTTCGTCTAAGAATTGAATAAAAAATAAAAATAGACATGTTTATTAGGTAAAACATTACAATGGATTACAAATTGAACAGACATTCATTCATTGATTCATGCATTCAGAATAATATGACAATTCAAAATATGTTCCATTGCTAATTTTATGAACAAAGCAATTTAATTGACCATTGTGGGAAAGATGTTATTATTCAAGTGGTATTAGATATAATTGTAACTAGGTGGTTATGTAACTGAGAAATTTCTGTTATATATATTAATAAAGAAATAAAGCTGCAAGGATTATCTTATGTTAGTATTTGTTTGGCTTGTACTAGAAATCAGTTTACTTATTGAAATCCTCCAAGCTTGAAATCGATAGTTAAAAATAAAATACTATCGTCATTCCTGAAAATAATTGATATTGAGATCATCTTTAAACGTAAACTTTATTTACTTTATGCCGATAAAAGGTCTGAGCTAGTATATAATGAAGGCTATGACAATTTCATCCATCACATTAATACATTCTCACAGAATAAAACACTTCATGACCATTACCTAATGTTTCAAAACAAAACGAAAGAAATGTGGAAATGTCGTGTCGCAGTCGCAGTCGCATGCAGCAGCAGCAGCAGCCGTCGGGATCCTGTCCACGCTGACTTAATTCCAGTCCATCATGAAAAGCCGTAGATACGGGCAGCAGGCTTCTCTCCACTCAACATTCATCTTGCTAACACGCAGCAATTTGCACAACTGAAGATCATGAAGATGAACCATCTGATACTGAGTTCGTCTTTCAGACAAAACGACATCATGCCGGAGAGACAAACAGCCAATGCATCGATATCTCAGATAAAACATGTTGAAAAGAAGTCGTGTGACAGCATGGCAGTGCTAGATGTTGCTCATTGGTAGAATGTTAGACTTCGGAGCCTGAAAGTATGTACATGTGCTTTGTCTACACAAGTATATTGGGCAGAAATCTACATTACCCGCATGTCGTACTGGTTTTCAATATTTTCACATTGTATGTATTGTTTGACTCGCGACAATAAATACAAAAAACATTATGTTTTCATCGAGTCACGAAACAAGGCAAATTTACACTGAGTGGTACCACTTCCGAGTTATGTCCCCTTACTGCATTAATTATAATCCGCAAAAACAGATTACGACAATCAGATGTATATCGGAAGTTTATACTGGAGATTCAAGTAAAGTTGGAATGTGGAATTGTGTGGAATGTGGCAGTGGAATTGTGTATACCTTACAGTCGTGAAAATATTTTTGGAAGTATAAACATGATTTTATATATGTCAAGTGAATTAACTTTGCAGTTTTAGTTAAAATATAGTCCAAAAGCGAGCATAAATATGTGTGATTTTATGTCTTTAAAGAATGCCGTATTCAAGGCCGATTCTGGATCTTTTAGTCCCGTTATTACTTTAAGCCAGTGACAGAAGACCATTAGGCATGTAGTCGACTATCAGAATGATATCTCCGTAGTCTCATTCGAACCTCTTCATTGCCCAGAGAGTTGACCAATGGTTTGTACCATGTCACATTGATAACGTCAGCTATCCTTGATCCTCTGTATCAAGTCAGATTAGGCCTTTCAGGAAAGTGTCGTACAGTAGTAAGGTCCTCTCTAGTATTACGTCATTTCCTGCTGTATGAAAAGCATGGCGTACGCCATATTCTAAGTCCGGACAAAGGTACGACCCTTACATGAAACGCCATCTTCCCCAGGTCACGTGGCCTAACTCCTATGTAATCGTTAGAACCCTTGCCCGCAAAGGTCGATCAGATATCCTGGCACATCGTGATCAAAGCGCTATTGTCGGCACTTATAGTCCAATCAAATTCGCCCTAACATGTATAAGCTCCACCTACTTTGTCAGCCACAACAATGGTGTCGTACACTGTCGAGTACAGAATTTTCTTGACAGGGTTTCCTATCCACAAACGAAGGGAATTATTCTCCAAGACACTTAGTTTCGATATCGTTCACAATCTTCTCCAGCGAACTTGCCGCCGTTTTGGATGTTGTGATATACAGTAGCTGTTAATGACGCAGGTTTTAATTGGTTGGTTTCAAATTAGACACACGGGGAGACAACTCACTCTGCCGCCAGGGTACAAATTGCCAGCCGGATAAATGGATTGTATTCCGCGAAGGGTAGTAAACGAAGTCGACGTAGCTCGGAGTTCTTTCCTTCCCTGGGGTCGATGGATTGCACCATTATCAGACAAACTAATCGATCAGCGGTTCTACCATGTATCGTATTTCTAATAAACATGATAAACGATCATTAGATTATGGTTGTGTAATCGATTAATCAGCATTTGAAGGACAGTGTAATATTTTGTCTTTATTCACTGCTATGTTTAGTCTTCGTGCGGTTTACCTTCTGAATTAATAAAATATAATACGAATTCAAGCTGTCTCGGTTTATTAATGATGCTATTAATCAAGGTTGCCATGTCAGTTTACATCCTTTTGAATACTAAACAAAAGGATTTTTGATTATAAATAATGTATTGTCACACCTGTTATGCCATCATAAATATTACTCTCAGTATGTGTACATAGCCAGCTACAACATGTGCTAACTACCGGTAATCGATAAATATATATCACAGATATGCACTCGACTGACGCAATAATACTGTTCTCACATAAACAAAATTATTATAATAATATATAATATATATAATAATAATATATAATAATAATAATGATAATAATAATAATAATACTAACCACAATAATAATATATGAAATAATAATAATATATATAATCATCATAATAATAATCACATACACATGCAAACAATCATGAGCCATTTAACTTACATAATATCGTAGTATCTAGTATTATATTATATAAGGAATATTTACATTTTATTCATGTAGATAATTGAACATTCGTCGTGCCTCGTTAACTCCATGTATCATTGTATGGTAGGACTATACAAATATAACTCGACTAAAGCTTTAACACCTGGCCCCCGTTTCACAACGGCCTCCTAACTATTTAGGAGCTCCTAAACCAGTTCTAAACGTCACCTTGTACCAAGTGTTTCACGACGACGTCACAAGTCTTATCCCTTCTTTAATCGGCATCTAACTTAGGAGGTGATAAACTGGGTCATAAAGTTAGGAGCTCCTAAATTTAGGATGTCGTTGTGAAACGAGGGCCAGGTGGTCATATTGGAAATATACTTGCAACAGGGTCATCATCTCAAACTGCTTGTCAACCAGTGACCATACCAACGGCAACATACATAACAATGGTCTGACAGTACGCATTCGTTAGGAAGCCAACATTCCAGATTAAATAAAATATATTATCATCAAACTCAACATTGTAATCGTAATACGTTTCGGAAACCAGTAGGCCAGATAGTTGTTGTGCATGTGCGTATATCTGAAAGAAAACATGTAGCCTACATACTGGCAGGTAGTGGTCATACGTGTATGAATATGTATACATGTACATACATACCTTCTCTTGGCTTCCACGGGACTTAATTAAGTGTCTGCTATATAATCTTACACCGCGGTGTCCTAATGATTCCATATACTAGCAGTACGGTCAATGATTTACCGATATCAGTAGGTCTATATTGTATTGATGTTTGACGTGTTGTGTGTGATTCTACTCACTCTCCACGTGCACACACTTTGGATGACGTGATTCTCATATTACATCACTGTTACTGCACCGCCCTCTTCATTGTGTGTATACCTAGCATTTTGTGTTGATAACATTACTTTCATTATTGCTGAATGTGCAATTCCCTATATATTTCAGTATTCTATGCACCGATTAAACATATTTACCGGTCTCGATGAGTATATGGGTTAATGTACTAGACTACGGTACATCAAGCCATATACCCCTCGAGACCGGTTAACAACTTATATTTTCCTTCCAGTAGTACTTCCGGTTTATTAAAACCTTTGTTATGTAAATGCATATGCGTCTTCTGGAATGGATACGATAGATACTCTACTGTTTCTAACGGACTAGAATGTTCTCATGTTATACTATTCTTGCTAACAATGGCACCTTGCTATATGTAGGCCCTAATAGTTTGAGGAAAATACGAAAATACAAGAGCAAAGTCTTTCGATTGGAGAAAGATTACAGATACATGTATCTATGATCTAATTGATACTAAGACCAACGTATCCAGGATTGCAACATATTGTCCACAATGCCCACTGCCTTCAGTTAGATGCTTGCATAGTATGTACATTCTTAGATTGGATCACTTTCAAATTTTAAAGGACCCAATAAAAATATGATGACGTATATTTTATGATCGCTTCAAATGTAAATCGTACACGCGTATATCATGCGCCTTTTATACCCTTTATTATAACTCCTTCAAAGTGAAATCGTTGCCATCCATAGAACATTACGCGATCTACCGGTGACAGCAACAACGCTAGGCCCATTGATCGGAATTGTATCGGCCGATAGCGCTCATTCACTGATGGTGCATCACATGTTTGTTTTAAACAAACGGCAATTTCTAAATGCTATCAGGAGAATCCAAATAACATTTCTAATATTCGTTGTTCGTTTCCGTCATTCTTTCAGAACTTGAAACAGGTAGAGGACGACCTTTGGAACGACATCAAGACGGCTTCTGAGGGCTGCAGGGGTAAAATGGAGGACTTCGTACAGATAGTGCAGCTGTACAGACCCGGACTCACCCGTCTTGTTCTGGAGTACCAACAGGCAGCCGAACCTGCAGCGTCCTGCACTAGAGATCTCAATCAGCAGGTATGTGGTTCCTCACCTGGATGTCATCAGTACGTGGTCTTGTCACTCTTGACTCGAGTCGTCCAGACGTTAATCATCAGGGCTCGAGATTACAAAACCTTTTTGAGTACGATGTCATGCTCAAATCAAAGTTTTGTTTCACAATTATCCATATCAAATTTGAGCTTGAGCATGAAATCGTACTCAAAATAGTTCGTGTTCTCAGGGCCAGGTATGTAGTTTATCACCGGGATGTACCAAAGACCTCAGGCTCAGTACGTGGTCTTGTCGCTCTGGCCCCGAGATTACGAAACATTTTGCGTACGATTTCATGCTCAAGCTCAAATTTTATATGGGGATTTGTGAACAAAAATGAGTTGAGAATGAAATCGTACATACAACGGTTTGTTAATCTCGGGGCACGGAATCCAGAAGCACGTAGCCTGTGTTGGTCTGTGTCACTCTGGAACAAAGACCGTAATCACCAGTTATGGTATATGTCACCCTGGAACAAAGATCTCAATTACCAGTTACGTAGTCTATATCACCATTGACCCCAGACCTCAGTCACATTTATATCGTTTCATGAAGCTCTCGTAACCACTAAGGGTCCATAGCTCTCGAATCTATCTTGTTCGCCGGTCACTACGAACCAGCGCAATGTATGATATATTGGTCACTACTAGAACTTCATGAAGGGTTTCCATGGTCAATCTGGAACAGAAACCTCAATCACCAGATGTGTGGTTGTTATCACCCTCACACCAAAACTAGTTACGTGTCCTGTTCCACGATCCTAACAAGATCTTGACAGGATCCTGGCAGGACACTTTCACTTCGGGTGTCCTCGTTTGTTTTTGAGCATCCACGTTAGGTGTCCTGGCCCGGACACCTAACCTTTCTTTTTTGCTGTGCTTATAACAACGACCTCGACAACCTGTGGATCATCCTGAAAGTAAGACCCCCAATAACAAGGTACATGTACGCCCCCTGGACCTGGACGCAATGCAATGCTTCCTAGTTTTATGAAGCCAATGAATTCTCCAAGTTTCATGAAGCTATTGATAACAATTATGATAATAATTACGATTTAATTTCAGAAAATGGAATCACTGGAAGGCCATTTTGCTGATCGGTTGTTTTACCGACAAGCAACGCTTACCCGGAAAGAGTTGTCTACTTTGCTGGCAGAGCATCTGCAGCACATAGAAGAAGAGTTGGAGGAAGACGTTGGCAGAACTAGTCATGTGATGAACAACAGAAATTGTGTGCTGGGTACGTGTGATGCGCTATCATGTGCTGCTGGTGGGAGATGGGCAGATGGTGCTGCTCAGTACATGATGGAAGCAATCCAACTGGAACAGGTAAGGCCAACATTATAATTTAATACTAACACAAAAAAAACCACTGTCGAATACTGTTAAGTACACCATATATAGCATGCTTTAGCATATGCCATACACACTTTTCAAACTTAGGTAGATATTGTGCTATTTGATACCATCCTTATATTATACTATTTTTATCATATCATTATTTAATAATGATAAATCACTATAAAATACCATGTAATACAATACTATTATTACTAGTACCCATGTATTACACAATTTTGTCGATTTATTCGCAATTCCATTGGTCAATCTTGCAATATTTTAATAATACCACAATACGCATTGTAATGCATCATACAAAAACACAATCACTGCCTTTCTATTGAATACCGTTGCAAAAACACTATTCATCTACTCATATTATTAAACAAAAATAATTGTTGTATATGTATTATAATACCATACCTTGTAATTCAATATGACGCCACGTTCTTTTACTTCCAACGATCTTGTGATGTATCATGACGTAATGTCAAAATAATTATCACCATCCTCTGTATGAATTACTAAAAATATATTTCAGTCGGCAAACAGTAGTACATATTACACAGCACTCGACCTAGTACTTCAGCTAGGTATAAGGTATAAGTCACTCTTGTACTTTCAGTTAACTGCTGTATACATCGTCACTCTTGTACTTTCAGTTAACTGCTGTATACATCGTCACTCTTGTACGTTCAGTTAACTGCTGTATACATCGTCACTCTTGTACTTTCAGTTAACTGCTGCCTTGGCCTTAGTCCTTACCAGGAAGCGAGTAGACGTCGCAGTAGAAGATCTCATTCCGATAATCAGAAGTCATTATCCCAAGTCAGAGGTGAGTTGAGTGGTTTTGAGAGTATTATCTTCAATCATATCAAAATATACATTTATAAAGCGCCGATATCCAACCATCACTGCTCAAAGTCCTTGGAGCATTGGGTCTCTCGTAACTACTATGAGGATTATCTATAGAAGCGCGTGGCTCACTTCATCTCGCTCTCTTCATAACAGGTTCCAGATAGGTTACTGGCTGTATTCGATTCAAGACTGTATTCGAGTCAACCCTAGGGTGACACTCGGTGATGAATATTACCAACAGACCACTTCGTGTTTCACCCGAGAGAGGTCAGGAGTATACATACTCCATTTCTGCAGGAGTAATTAAACACTCGAGTGAGAGCTGCAAGCTGGCGAACGAAAGCACGGGTGCATTAAAACAATATACATTCGTCTTTGTTAACATGATGTTATATTGTAGGTGAGATCGCAGTTCAGTCGAAGAAGTGAGTCAATTTAATTATGAATGTTAATTGTTCACATATTGATTCACTTGGTGGTTACTCCTCCTGTACTATTTACTTTACTGATTCATATCAACGAATTACCAACATGCCCCAATTATAGTCAGGTGTATGTTTACTATGTGTCTCATGACCCATCTATTCCAACTGCGTCTCATGACCCATCTATTCCAACTGCCCTTCTGTCAACAGTGTGAACACTTTGGAGTGCTCTTAAAACCGTATACGTATGCCATATGTGCCTACCCAGGCAACTCACACGAAGTGGCACGTATTTTGTGGACCCTGCTCCGTTTTGCTTGCACCCACCCACGATCTCGAGCTAATGTCACAATTATTGCATACTTCAAACACTCATGTCCCCACTCAAAGCTTACATATCAGACACATCTCTGGGCCTTCACCATGTCACGGCCAAGTGAAAATCATTGGGCCTAGTCACGACCAATATACCCTATCATTGACAGCTGAAGAGTGGTGTCACTAACTGTTGAAAGTGACTAATGCAAAGATCGATGTGAAGTACTAGTATATAATGTGAAGTATATATACCCCACTGGGAGGTGGTATAGTATGTATACCCCACTGGGAGGTGGTATAGTATGTATACCCCACTGGGCGGTGGTATATTTAATAGAGTAGCTGTCAGAATCATATTTGAACGAAGATGTGGATTGAAGACATGACTGCTGTCATAAATATAGCTCCCTTGTCCTCAGTTAAGAGACTAAATCACGTGGATGGCACATGCTATGGTTGCTATAATACCATTTCCCTTGTCATTACTTCTTTCACATATTCACGAAGACATTCCAGTAATTGATTACCAAGAATAAATAATAATAATGTGCGTATTTATATTGCGCCACATCCACATATATGTTGTGCTCATAGCGCTACATTATTACACCGGTCAATGGATCTGTGTACACTCAATTTTCTTCCCAACTCCCTTGGGAGTATACAACCCAAGCTGCCGTTCAAGGCGCTACATGGTTATCATTCACATGTCCATCTCTTCCTTCCGGGTACCCATTCTCTGCTGGGTGAACAGAGGCATTATCGAACTAAGCCACTTGCCTAAGGTGACACCACAAGTTTTTCAGCCTGTTATTCAGTGTGGGGCAGGAACGAATCCTAGATACGATCAGGTTCTCGATCAGGTTCTCGGTCACCCATCCACGAACCAGTCGAGCTCGAACGTGCTTCACTTTAACCTGAGTGGTCAGCCGTGAAATGCACGGGACCATGTGCCACCAAGAAGCATCCTTATTTGGGTTTCCTTCTCAAGAAGCACCTACTGGAATGTCCTCCAATGCCAATGTGTGTTGATCACCTGCAACCAATTGTATTCAACATTGGTGTGTGATGTGCCGAACGGTGGTGTTAACATAGACCACGTGTGGCATTAATATGGGGCCTCTAGTCAATTGAGATGGACAGTATGTTTCTCGTATGTCTATGAGATACTGTTTCTTTTGATGTACTAAGCGGTCAAGGCAATAACTGTATTTCTGGATGTTCAGGACGCTGCATATAATTAGAATACATTGAACTCCATACAGTTATCGTCTGAAGTATCGATTTGAGATAACTTTATGGACATGGTGTTGTCGTTAACTCGCGGTTCAACTCAATAACAAGTTTAATCTTTATTAATATCTGTCATGTTTTTCCAAACATTTGGATCAATATGCGAACATTCAGCATGGACAAGTCTGTTGTTCGGCTACAAGCTGATCGTGAGGTGATCATGATCACACAACTCACGATCTGTAAATTTGCATCAATTCCAGGGCGTCAGAGAAGCCAACATAGAACTGTGCAAAGCTTTGGTCAACAAAGCGAGGAAAGGGGACATAACCAACAGCGATCTGCGGACCACCATTGAAAACTACCTGAGCGTACCACCAGGATCACATGGTGCAGCTGTCAACGCAGACGTCCAGGTAAGGCGATACTACTCGATAATTTAATTAATATCGTTAAATATATAATACATAATGCAGCAACAATGTTAATATTGAATAAGAATATCAGGTACACGACCTGACGTGTTTAACCTTCTCGGTATTGTCCAAAGGCAACGAGAGATGCCCCATAGAGCTGCTTGTGATTTATCTGGTAGTCATTGTCAGTTTCAAATCAAATGTGTCCAAGTGCTTATATTGAGACACACACACACACACACACACACACACACATACACACACACACACACACACACACACACACACATACATACACACACAGGGTTCTAATATAACTATACTAGTGGTCTTACCCTATACTTTGCTACTAATGTGGCCTAGACAATGTCTATAGTTTGCTTCTAGAACTCAGAAACATAATCTAATAGCCGAATAGGACCTATAACATGTCGTTTCTGAAATGTGTTTGGTATCTAACCCACAACGTAAGAAAACTGGAAGAAGATACTCAACAGCCTTGTAGATAGTTAAACTAATGAAGCAATGTGATAAATGTATAGCGGTTTCAACATTCGTAAATATAAATCTACAACTGCGTAATTATTCTTCATTTATAGCATTTGGAGGACCATCGTCTCTTAAAGTACATAGTAGATCGCTATTCTTCCTGAATTATCCTGGATTATCCAGAACGCATTCATTCCTCGGAAATCTTTCTAGGGGTCACAAGCCAAGACAGGAATACTAACATATTCATAACAATATATTTCTATATATGTTGATCTTTGAAACCCGTATGACCTTGACCGCAAATTATATACAAACTCATTTATAGTACTTACAATATAATAATTTCGTAAATATTCACTCCGAATGACTTGAGATGCGACATCACCGGTTCAGATTCTCGGTTAGCATAATCCTTCATGTCTTATTCATAAAGATTTTGGAAGACTTTCGAATTATTTTTGAAACCGTGCACCTATATAGCTTTTCAGCCCTCCAGCTTAATATTATTTAACATACAGTTGAAACTGTCCAGCCGTTGAACAATCTAATCAAATATTATTTGATGGTACATTTCAAATATCCAACACTTGAACAGACTAACACTTGAACAGACTAACCTAATGCTATTTGACATACAGTAACAGTTGAAAGATCCAACCTTTGAACAATCTAACCCAACATTATTTGACATACATAACAGTTGATACATCTAGCCTTTGAACACTCTAACCTAATATTACATATACATGTATTTGACATACAGGAATAGTTGAAAGATCCATCCTTTGAACACTCGCCAAATATCATTGACATACAACTGAAACATTTAGCCTGTGTAAACTCTAACCCAACAATATTTCACATACAGTAACGGTTGAAACACCCAGCCTTTTGACATAATTTGACATACAATTGAAACATCCAGCCTTTGAACAATCTAACCCAACATTATTGACACACCGGAACAGTTGAAACATCCAGCCTTTGACTACTCTAAATATCATTTGACATACAACTGAAACATCCAGCCTTTGTACACTCTAACCCACTCTACACACAATTGAAACATGTTACACACAATTGACTACTTTTTCCCAATATCTGAAACATCTATTAGCCTTTCATCAATCTAGCAAAATATTATTATTTTGATGTTCAGGTCCGACAACCCAATGGTCACCCAATGGAGGTATGCAGTGCCAGAAGCAGCATAAGGTCATCACGACCTTCCACGGACAAGAGTCTGGCGAGCACGAGTCTCATTCAGACGAAACTGGTGGAGGTATGTCAATCAAATAATCTCGTAACCTGATTTCGTTATTCATAGACATGTTCCGTTCTCACTCGAATAACATACGGGACCTTTAACAAAGCAGAAGTAAACTGAGGTTGTCCGACTGGTTCCAGACTCCGTTTGACATTGATTTGTCAATGTCCCCTGGTTCCAGAATTGCGTCATGGTTGTAAATCGTGTTATCATTGGCGTGTTTGTTGTTCATTTACGTATATAAACATACTTTGAACAATTTAATTTTGATTTGAAAATGCAAACTAGTAATTTGATCTCGAATTTAGTTATTTAAATTTTGAATACAATTTGAAATTTATATTTGAAAACAATTTATATACACCATTTTATTTTATGTTTGATTTTGAACACAATTTTCTTTGAGAATGGTAATTCTAAATAATTAAAATAGAATAAACAAATATAGTCTACAGGTCAAATTTAATAGGATGTCTATGAATCTTGAAGACTTATACAACTATGCTATACAGTCATTGGCATAGGAAATTAAAGGATAACAATATACCGTATTATGATCAGAATTATCGTAAATAAGCAAAGACAATCCTTCTCAAGTAAATGCTTACATTCACTGGTGACTTTTTCGATATGACGGGACTTTGATATTCGTGACGTCGTCGGATATACGTGACGTTGTACGTTGTTATCAGCTAATTGATTTATCCAATCAAGAAAATTGTCAATAGCGTTAAAGTCTTTAGCCCTAATGGTTACCTTGCGCACATAATTCCTGCAATAAGATATGTACGACACATAACTCTATCAATGTGATTAGTGTTCTACACTTTACACGCACAACTGAACCAGTTAGATGCATACCGCATTTATAGCAGTATTAAAGTGTTGTATTGCATTCCAGATGACACATGTATTAGCTTGATAGAGTATGTCTTTGATATATGCCTTACAGATAGATATCCAGTACCCCGCAATCCACGGCAAAAAGCACATGAAATACAATTGTAATTTAATATAATTTTCTCGATAACCCGAAAAGCACCGTTGAGTAGCTACGATTTTTCCTGTCAATTTCCACTTTGAGTGACGTCGGAAAACTACAAAGGGGGCAATGCATTGAAAGACATACAATTCGGACCGCTATCCGTTGTTATTTCCAGCCATAATGGATCTTAAGTGCTCATAGCTTCAAGACACTGGCATAAACAAGGTAGCGATTTATTCTCATGAAATCTCTTTATCTGTCGCACAAAGAAGCGTAGCTTTATTGGATTAGAATGAACTTGAGTCTCCGGGGTTGAAGGCGAACCCGTTCGGTACGCGGCTGGACGAACCATGGAAGTACGGGGAGGACCACTGGCGTGTCCTTTGTTGCCAGATAATGATCAAAATGAGCTGCTATCACACGAGGCAAATTGGAATACCTAGTTATCACGCGTATCACGGTTGTAGCGCGTTAAGCAAAAATCAGCACGAATGCCGGTTGAATACCGACGCAGTGCTGAATCGTCCGTGAGTATCGCCTGTTTTGGGCTTTAGATTTACGACTGCGATTCGTATTAAGTGTGGTGTTATGCATACTTGAAAATGTTGGACCATGTGGCATGTTGAGAGGCATAGAAAGACAGGTATATAGACATTGATAGGTAGGTAGGGTAGGTAGGTAGATATAAGGAGATGCATCCATTAGTTGAGTAGCGGTCCTTTAGGGGAGAGACGGTGCGAGTGTGTGTGTGTGTGGGGGGGGGGGAGGGGGGGTGTTTGTCTCTCTGTCTGTCACGACCTCCCCACTCTCCATCTCTCTCCATCTCTATATGTATGTATGTATGTATCCATTTATGTATGTATGTATGAGCGTGTGTATGTATGTGTATGTGTGTATACGTGCGTGCGTGCGTACGTGTCTGTGTGCGTGTGTGTGTATGTAGGCATATAGATATGTGGGCTATCTTCACGCACTTATCGGACTATAGATCTATACATACATAGAGATAACAATTTCCGACCCATTTTATGATCCTCAACAAAGTAATACCCCCATGCCTGCATTAATGGCTTAACGTTGTCTACACATTCAAGAGCAGAGTGGCTAACAGTTAGACCTGCTTCTATAAACCACCAAACCATGTCCACATGTTTCTAAACAAGAAGTCAAACGACCACAGTTAATCATTTACAAATCGAACAGACACTTTTATCGTTTACGACAGATGATTAATCGATGGAAACGGATATACGCAGCCAACGAGCGAAGAATACGCACCCTCTACTAACTTAATGGGGTACGTAGACGAGAGAGATTTCACCGACGGGGGTCGCTATTGAGGGTGATCTGGTGCTGATTTGGTATCTGTGTCACAGTCGAGGACTTGGTGGGTGGCAGTCGGAGAATCAACTTGTTGTCAGTTAAATATTTCTAACGCAAGACCAGTTCCGGGAAAGTGCGCATAATATAGCGAGTGACGTTAACGTCATTTTAGATGTTTCCTGGCATGCTGACGAAATCGTGTCGGGTTACCTGACGAAGAACACGTATGGTACATACATGTGCCTTGATCTTAGCCCGCCCGCGCGTCATGCAAGTAGGCCTGAGATATGTGACTGAACCATGACTCGATATAATTCGGCAGGATTATAACTATAGATAGATAGATATCTTAATTACACGGGACATGTTGTCACTTGGTGTCTTCTAGTCAATGACAACTGTTGTCTCGGGCACTCGTTTTATGAAGAGAAAGCTAGGTACACAGTGTTTGAGGTACGGTCCTGCATAAATTGACACTCATCGTACAAGGAATCAAGAGATGTATAACCATAAGCAATAATGTTTTGTTTATACAGACATATCTTAGAATGACCTCTAGGAGTATCTTGTTTGAAACAAACACGAACGTGAGAGCCATAACTACCAGGAATTTGAGGGAAACGCCTAATGCACTTTCAATTGGTGGCAATACATTCCAATGATGCTACATTCATTCGCTTGATTGGTGCAGCTCGACACTATAGTGGGCATTGCCACTTTAACGATATATTCTTTAAGCAATTCAGCTGTTAAGATACAATGCCGTTGATAATTATGCACTTTGAGGTTTTGTCAAAATAGTGATTATTTAATTATCATTGGACGTCAGTGGACAATTATACAATTATTATAGGTTTACATTATTGCATAGCGAAACAAAGCATTAATGGAATCGTATCGAGTCAATACACTAGTATACTCCATGATGTCAAGTGATGTTCTTTATTTCTTCAGATGGACGTGAGACAGAGATCCAAGGTGCGGCCTGACAGCGGGGTCGTGGTGACGTCATCGTCTGGCAGCTACTCCAGCTCTGAGCGGAGTCGCGACCACGATATCGACACGGCTTCTCTGGACTCGTCTTGGATCTCGTCGTCATTGCAGCTTCTGAGCGCCATTTTGAAGGTGAGTGTGATGAGTGGAAAAAAACAGAAATTGGCAGTACCGGTATCGGCCATGAGGTGTTCCCGTAGGAACTGGACGATAGGAGGAACTCATGTCCATCCCAACTGCTTGGACCTGGCTTCCGTTCCACAGAATGATCGTAATGCTACAAGAGTCGTAACTCCTATACATTGACTGAGTTGCTAAGGACTTACGACTCTCGTAGTGCTACGATCGTTCTGTGGAGCCCGGGCCAGGACAATTTTGACTACCTGGGGTGGCAAAACTACATATTTCTGTTTGCTAGACATTTTAGTTTTGTACCTTAAGCCTGATAATTAGCATAAACAAGATGGACGCCAATGAAAAATGAGATGACTAGTGTAGGCATTGAATGGAGCTTTAAGAGAATAATATGTGAGCAAACAATGATAGATTTAATGTTTTGAATAGGGGAGGCCCTGCTGAAAGTAATGGAATACCAACTATTTGGAATATGACTTTAACTAATGGCTATTGTTGGACATTGGTGATATCATGATGTCAGTCCAATTTAAACATTTTGGTGGTACTTCGCATTTAAGGCAGTTGAACATCAAGAGGGAATGGTTGGTGGTTATGGTAGTGATGTGTATGTGTGCGAGTGTGTGTGTGGGGAGGGGGTATGTATGTGTGTGTGTTGGGCTGGGTAATTTTGTGTGGTTTGAAGGTGGTTTTTGGTATGTTAGGGTGGGGTATAGGGGTAAGAAATGGAGAAGGTGGTGGTAGCAGACATCTTAAAGTGACACAAAACAGAAGTTAACGGTCTTCTATAAAACTGCAGTGCATGATCAAGTGTCGTGCAGGCTGCTCACTCACTGCCTTGAGGAGGATTGTTAATGTCTAGAGTGCGAAGTTGCTAGGAGAAATGCAAGTGCGAGGATTTATGCTAGTGTGCGAAGTGTCGCTTTATGTGTCTGTGTAAACTTCGTGTTATCATTCTCTGAGCATCGAATTTTACTTACATTCATAAGAGGATATGTATGACTATGCACAAACATGTATCAGGGATTTGGAATATATATGAATGTCAAAACGATATTGTGTAATATATCCATTCATGATCAATCTAGTGTCTTTTGATGTCAGATAATATATAATCATGTGTACACTGTCGTAGATAACGGTATAAAAAGTCATAGGAAAGGCCGTCGTACACGTTTTTCTGATTTTGGTGCCAAATTATGTACTCAACAAAACGAATTAAGGAACAGCAGATTTTATGGGGAAGCTTTCTACCAAATATCGGAACTCGGCTTAAGGAATTTAGTGCAGTTCTTCTTCCAATGTGTCTGCACGTTCTTGAAGAGTACCTGAAGCATGTAAACCTTTGGAAATTCTTTGTTATTAATATAATATACCGCTAAATGTATATGTTCCCCCCCCCCCCCAAGTCTACTGGCCTTTAATTAAATTGGTTGAGTATATATTACCCGAGGTTTTAGTAGGCCTTACATTATTATTAACGTTCTTGTTTAGGTCTGGTTCAAACATCATGCTGTGGAACATCTTTATTAAGAGAGTCGTTATTGATGTCTTGATTAAGTTTCCATTCTCTTCAGGTTCGGACAGAGAAGCATGACACCGTCAAAAGTTTAGTGGCCGCTGTAACACGTGACTGCGATACGCCTCACATGAAGGCGCACGCCCTCTATCGGTGGCTGGCGCACCAGAGTTTGGAGTACTACAGCAAGACGTCTCTGAAAGTAAGCTCCCCTACCGGAAAGATGAAACAGCTGTATGAGAAGAAACTGACCTATGCTAGTCTCTATCAGGAAATGGCCAGGTACGTAATAATTTAAAGCTGGTGGGGTCTATTTCCCGGATCCGGAGCAGGACTCGCACTTCCGGTCTATACACCTGACCCCGACCCAAATCCCGGCAATCTGATTGGCTCACGTGTCCCAACATATGAATAAAATATTTTCCTAACTCTAGCCACGTCAGCCAATCAGATTGACGGGAATTGGATCCGAGTCCGGATCCAACCAATATGCTATTAAAGAGACATTTCAACAATTTGAGGTTGTGGTTTTTGACACCTACCGGACTTTATTTATAAAAGCAACATACTCTGCTCTTAAGCATAGGATCACACTTAAAATTAAAAGTAATTTTACGATATTGCAACGCGATTTTGCTTAATGGTTCAATCCTCCGTCTATTGTTACATAGTCATCAACACCTTACAGACGTGATGTTTTAATGGCTAAATGATATATCCTCTCAGAGATAAATTAAATATCAATTTGATAAATAGTATTTTTCTTATTGCACGACAGGTGTGCTGGTTTGAAGTGCGAGTTAGTGGAAGGAGTTGCCAAGCACCGAGATTATCTCCCTGGCGACCCAGTGAACACTCCAGCGTGTCGCCACGTGTGGAACGCAATCGTCCTAGACGACCAGTACAGGCTCCTGGACGTTCAATACGGATCCCAGCCTTACAAATACTTCGTGGAACACTTCTTCCTGGCCCCTCCTGACGAATTCCGATTGTCTCACTTCCCGAACGATTCCAAATGGCTGCGGATGTCTCAGACCATAACCATGACGGATTTCGAAGGAACGCTCAAAACGTGGCCGGCCATGTTCGCCTTCAATATACGGCCTCTGAGCATGAAGGCGGTGATGAGGACGTATGACGGCAAGCTCAGTGTGACGGTGCTCCTCCAGAACGTGGCCGTCACCCCGACGTTGATGTATTTGGGTCCCGGCCCTCCGCAGGACTCCGACCTGTTGATGTACCACATAGACCAGGAGATACGCACCATGGACAATGCGGAGACGTTCCATATGAACCTGCCTCAAGAAGGGACGTATTACTTCACGTTGCTCGTGCACGATGTCGAAGAGGATGTCGAAATTCCTGCCTTGCAGTATAGGATAGACTACAGAGATGAACTGTTGTAGAGGCAATGTTATGTCGTGTTAGAATAATTCAAATTCCATCCAGGTTTCATTGATACCGAGTTTAGGCTTTTACAGAGAAGGGATAGACTACAGAGACGAACTGTTGTAGAGGCAATGTTATGTTGTGTTAGAATAATTCAAATTCCATCCAGGTTTTATTGATACTGACATAAGTTGTTTTTTTTACAGAGCAGGGGTGTATAATTCAAATTATTATAAATCCAGGTTTAATTGCTACCGAGATATGGTTTGCAGAGCAGTAGAAATGTGATGACACACTTGAATACAGCTACAGCAATGCCCTCCTAATGATAGGAATATGCTGAATGGATTTCACAGGATGATTTATACCCCAATTAGGAGTAGTAGCATTAGTAAGGTAGTCCTGGATATCTTTTCTCAAAGCTCTCACATCTACTAGGAGGCCATAATCACTTTAGTACCGATCTCCTATACACGGCTATCGGGCTCTTACGAGAGCTGTATGGTCTCCCAGTGGCTATGAGAGTTTCGAGGAACGCTACCCTGATAAACGGGACACCTCGAAAGCTCGCGACCCCATTTACAGTCAAAATGAATTGAACGCATCGCAACGTCAACTATGTTTTTCAAGTACTTGCTCTCGTTGGTGTACTAAACAGGGGCGGGTGGTAGGGCAGTGGTAGAACAGTTGGACTTGGGAGCCAAAGGTTCCAGGTTCAAATCCCGCCCCGGGGGCCCGGCATCAATGTTCGCGAAAGTTACCTTTCTGACGCG
>JAUTBT010021284.1:0-20935 GCA_032361225.1 Lepetodrilus schrolli
GTGTTCGTATATTTAGGGACAACAAAACTAAAGTACAAAATATGGTTGTTTCTGTTATGATTAACATCATTCTGATTCTCGTTATTTCTTGAGAATACAGTGTACTTTTGTATGCACTCTATACTGAATGTAATATACATTACAGTGCTGGAAAGTTACATCAAAGCTCGGAAAGATAGCCGGTTAACAAACACGCAAAGTGGCACCGAAATTATGATTCTGTATTTTGAGCACCAAAAACACCACAACTATTTTCAGGCATTTCGGGATGAAGCCATCAATTTCGACAGAATTTATTTCTCTGATGATGAAGAAATTAACTGGAGCATCTCAAGCTGTGATGACGAGGGTACATATGAATCATTGAGTAATTAGAGTATAACCCACGAGATACAAGTAAGTACGGAAAATATGTTCGAGTGAAATTAATGTTCACAGCACAGTTCTGACATTCAGCAAGGAACTTTGAAAATTAACTTCAGGAGGGACTTTCAGCGGCTTTCAGCTGAAAACGTAATTTCCCATTCTCATCCTTGCAAAGCCTCTCTCCTCCGTGCTTGTATATTAGAGCACCTGCTGTTGCAGTTTAAATAAAGATTATCCAAAAAAATTATATATGACCGTAATGTTGTCCTATGTTACATGACCTATAGTGTTTATGTTTATCAGGACAAACCACATCATTTTGTGAAGGGGACATCACACAGCAAACAGTAAGTCTTTGTTAAGTTGATTACATGTATTAGTATCACAATTACAATAAGTGTAAATGCTCATGTAGTTACTTTTGGATCAATGAGATCAATGACATCTTTTTAACTGTGAATTTCAATGTGTACCATGTCATTACATGTCAAATGATATTTCTGATCAATTAACCCTCTCTTTGCTGGATTAGGCATGGACCCTGCTTTTTAGGGCATCAGGGAGATGGTTAATTAAGATATAAATTGGAGCTGGGTATATTGGTGGAACATTTCCAATATGATCCATATTGCTATATGACTGACATACGCGATACGTATTGCAATTCCTATAATAAATTATTAACTAGAAATTATTACTTATTGTATTTTATTTCTATTTAAACTTCAGTTGCCTTTACTGATCAATGGAAAAATAGGGTCACCTGCCAAATCAAGTGGTTATGTTCTTCTTTTGGCCATAGTTATTTGATTCCCTGGTTTATGGATCCGCCAACCCAATCTTTTTCCATTTTGATTTGCTACTGGTAAATATGTATAACAAAAGTATAATTTATAATGTATTGGCAAGCAGTACTTTGAAAATAATTGTGCATTCAAATTTGAACAGTTTGTTTACTGGTGTTTACAACAATTATATTAATCAACTATATTTATTTTCTGCCAACCGACCATTCATAATCTTTATTTTTTATCTTGGACCTGACCGACTGACCAAAATATCAAATAATTTTTATTTATATTTAAAACTGCTCGAGCCAAAATTATCACAGAAAAATCTGTAAACCAGGGAATCAAATAACTTTGGCCTTATTAAGAAAAACATGGACTAAGCTTATCATTGCTTTGTAAATCGAGTATCAGGAGTACTAAAGACTAAAGACTACACCATGAATATAAAGCCAGAAGTGCAGTAATCATACAGGGACAGATACTAAATAAATGTGCATTACTTTTGTATCGATATGTTGTTTGCCTTGTACCAGTATTTTGTACATGTGACATATACCGGTACGAATCTATACCATATATTGATCCAGCCCTAATTTATATTATATCTGTGTATACAATATTCTGAACATGAGATCTGGAGCAAATTATTTGAATTATTTCTTTTCCAGGTCGATGTCATTGTTAATTCTACAACACCTTCCCTGAATCTGTCTAGTGGCCCTCTTACAAAAGCCATTCTCAAGGTATCTACAGAAACTGTTAATCACTTTCTATACAAATTACAAGAGATAGATAAATTGCTACATCATGTATGTAATGAATCTAACATTTAATTTCAAATTTCAATAAAAAGGAATTTTAATTAATTCAATTATCTGTCACATTTTGGTTTTCAATTTGAATTAATAATTGCATATTACTTGTTTATTCTTTGTGTTTTGACATATTTTATGTTTTTTTCTGCTTTTTCTTTTCTCATAGGCTGGAGGAGATAGTTTACAAGACGAATGCAAGACAAACTTTCCAAATGGGATCACGGAATCGACCATCGCCATCACATCGGGGGGATCACTGAAGTGTAGACATGTCTACCACACCACTTCCTGCAAATGGAACAACGGTCCTGAAGCAGAACAGGTAATCAGAGGATTTTCTTTTTATCTGACCTCAATTTCTCAAAACAAACATATGTCAATTAAAAAAATAAAAATCTAGTTGTACTCAATTTTGCAGGCATGGCAATTTTCCATGTATCCACGGAAATCCGCTGATGTATTTGTCCAGGGGTGGATTTATTTGTACTGGACATGGGCTTGTTTTCTGCTGAAATCACAATTATCTGTTTGCCATGCCTGACTTTTCTTAAGAGAAACTCAGTTCCACTTGTAAATGTCACAGGACCATGCTGATCCTGGGAATCGAACCCAAGTTGCCTGGATTGTGATTCTAACACTCTATGGTCAGCCAAGACCAGTAGGAGCATCGTGTGACATCCTTGAGTCACTAATGCTGCCACATTTAAGTAACTGGAGGAATTCTCTATCAGACAACTCTGAGAAAGAGCTACCAGGAACAATTCAGGTGCCATTTGTCACAGGACCATGTCGATCATGGGATTTGAGCCTGAGTTGCCTGGAATGCAAGACTGGCAATCCTCAGGCTTTGGGAAAGGGGTAACCAACCCCCTGGTCGAGACCAGTAGCATCTTATATCACACACGACAATGTTAACTAAAAGCTGCCTTTCATGAAAAGAACCTCAATTGAATTTTACATTTTAATTGATTTTTCTTTGGCCCGTTCTTATGTACGACATAGTGTCCAATTTATTGCTGAATATCAATGAATTGTGGCATGTGATGAGGTCATGAACTCCCAGATTAGCTAAATTGTAGAGTGTGAACATTGTGAGAACAGTGTCATTACTCATAAATTGTGAGATCTCATTGAGAGTACTCCAAGATCAGATGATATTTTTTATTGATTGCTTAAATTAGTGCTTTCCATCGCAGTGTGAATATTTCACCCATACATGATGACTACAATATTAGATTATGATATTATTAGACAATAAAACAAGAAAACAAACATGAAAAACCATGCTATTATGTTAGGGTAAAATACATGTATGGTAAAATATAGCACATTGATAGATAGACAATAATTATAAGACAATGTAAATATAACACATTTCATATAGATAAATTTCCTTTAGAAAAGGATGAAATAGTGTGCTTAGGAACCTGGGTTAATACATGTTTGGGATTGGGCGATTAATAAACTCGACATGTTGAGATGCAAAATCCACACGGTCAAGCAAGATATGACTGACTGTAAAGTCCTCATCACTCTTAATGCACCTCTCCTTTTAAAATTTATGAATGAATGTAAAATGTATGACCATTAGGCATCATCTCAAGATTTGTTCATCCTGGTGACAATATACACCCGACAAGGGAGTGAAACAAATTACTGCCTGAAAATAATGCAATATATTATGTACTTCTGTATCCCATTTGGCTAGACGTAACAATTTAATATATGTACAGTTGATACTAGTTTGGACAATGTTACAATTAATGCATCTAGTGAGTCAATTATATCATCTCACTTTTCAGAAACTGCGAGATCTCATTCAGACTGTGCTACAGGAAGCAGAGAATGCTGGTTTAAACAGCATAGCCATTCCAGCGCTCGGTACAGGTGTACTGAATTACCCGCCTAGCGTTGTTGCCAGGTGCATGTACGAGACGGCAGCGAACTTCACGACGACATCACTCAAAAACATCATCTTTGTTGTGCGGAGTCGTGACAAGAAGGTTGTTGATGTGAGTTTTTACCTTCGTAATGATCGTAGTGATATTAGCCAATTGCTTTCAGTAGAAAAAAATGTTAAATGGCTTTGTAAATCTCTCCTTTTGTTATGAGATAATATACAAGCCAAAAATTACTAGCATCCATGTTATATATTCCCCATGGAATTGAGAAAGAAAATGAGCAAACTGATCCATTGACCAGGGTTATAATGTAGTGCTATGAGGACACTTTCAAGCGTGGATTTGGTGCAATATATAATATATATTATTATTATTATTATTAATATTATTATTAGTTTCAAGTAATTTCATCATGGCATCCTATGTGTAAAGCCTGAATTTTGTTACAGTACTAGACTATTATATTTCTTGAAAACCTTTCTTCCTTTTTTTCTGTGCTTACATTATTCTGTTGAGAATACATCTTTCCTGTTCATACACAGGCCTACAGGAAAGAAGAAATGAAGCATTCATCAGCATCGGGCTCATTCAGAGTGACATATGTAAAGGGAGATATCAGCCAACAAGACGTATGTTGAAGATCATGCCTTGGGAATTTGTGTGATAATTGTTTTTTTGATAATGTAATAATTTTTGGATAATGTACTTTCTTCAATGAAATAAATTCATATAATAAATACTAAAGTATCAATTTGTATAAATAAAGTCATTCTTCACATAAAAGTGAACTTGATACATGAATTGATCTTTTTGAGGGCTTTCATTTTTTCCAACTTGTGTAGGCTGAGATTATTGTAAAAAAATGTTGAAATTAAAAATAATCGAATATTTATTAACCTTTTACCACTCGTGTAGGCCGAAGTGATCGTCAACTCAACGGTACCGGCTCTGAATCTGTCGAGTGGGCCAGTAACTAAGGCCATCCTAAAAGCAGGGGGAGACAACTTGCAGGTGGAATGTCAGACGAAGTACCCCAATGGCATTAACAGAGGAGAGATTGCAGTGACCTCTGGTGGCAACATGCCATGTCACAATGTCTACCACATTACATTGTGTGAATGGTCCACTGACGCTAGTGTCAAACAGGTAAGTGACAAAGAGGCAGGATGCGTGCTGGCATGTTACCTCACATCGTCATATTGAATTGCTAGAAAAATAGTTTCTCAAACAAATTTAGTTTTTCAATTCAGATAGGCGGCCGATACTTAATTTTATTGGGGTGGGGTGAAATAAATATGAAGTGAGTTAGTTTATTTGATATTTTGGGTATTTTAATAAACTAATAAATCTATTGAAGACTCAAGGTTGTGTTCACAACTTCCCATGTAAAATTTGAGCTTTTACATGAAATCATACATGAAAGCATGTCTGTAGGGGGAACAGGATCTTTTTAAAATGACAACAAAGGGGTAAAGTGCAAACCATTTTGGACAGGAAATGCGTCGGAGAAATGATAAACTATATATAAATGTTTTTCCACACAGATAATCATTATATATAGGTGAACGGTTCCTACAATAGTGTTGACCAACAAATCACTCACTAACACATTTGGGTCTCTCTATTACTTTTGTCTTTTATTCATGCAGGCTTTTTGTGATTTGATCATCAAATGTATGACCACGGCATCGGCTGCTGGCAAGAAGAGCATCGCATTCCCAGTGCTAGGAACAGGGACTCTGAAATACCCACGAGAGATCGTGGCCAAATGTGTGTTTGAATGCTTTGACCAGTTCAGCAATGCCAATGCAGGATCATCGTTGCTCGAGGCACGAATAGTTATTCACCCAAAGGATGTTGAAAACATTAAGGTAGGAGTAGGATGATCAAGAATGGAAAACATTGTTTAATTTAGCCATCTTTTTGCTGCAGTGGTGATTGTGATTAATCCATTATAGAAGAGATTTAAGCCATGCCAGAGCTGGAAATTCTCAGTTTTCCAAGAGAACCCTGGGGGCACCAAGCAAGTAACTTAGGGGTGCCCTTAAATATTTATATGTGCTTTTGTGATGTGCCCATGCAATAAAATTACTCAAGAAAGGTTAATTATTATTACATTATTACTAATAGACCTAGAAGTTGAAATTGAACGGTTGGCGCTCTTTCCAAAGGAACTCCATTTTCCTGTTTGTTTAGACATTCTCATTTACTTTTTACAGCAGATAATCTAAGCCGGATATCCTCTTTCGATTTTGTTTTGAGTTGCTGCACCACTCGTGAAAATATCTACTTTCCCACATCACTCGATGAGAGATACATACTATTTCACTAGACACGTAAAATATGATTAATTAGTTTCTCAAATTATTTCAGATTTTTGAAGATATCAATACTGCCAAGGATGCTCCGGGTCAGTCAGCAATATTTTCCGACATGTTGGAAACATTCTCCCAGCAAACAGGTTTGTAAAATCGCCATCATTTTGTAATTCACAGGATACTATTCCACTCTGCAAGGGGTAATATTGCATATGGAAGACAATGTTTTATTACTAAACACAAAATGACAGTTGTTTTTCTATTTTCAGCTATGGAAGTAATAAGTCACATTAATATTGTTCCACGATACTGGAGTCCCATGACTGAAAAAGACTTTGTCACCAAAATCCAGCTGTCCACATCTGACAGAGAATACAAGATGGTCGCCAAAACGTTCTACAATAGAGTTCCAAATACAACTTCCATTATTAAAGTGAGAGAGGGGAGCTTTACCTAGGCAAAATAATCTATAGAATCCTATGAAATATCTTCTAATTCTAGAGGATTTTAGTTTGTGATAGAATAATTCTACCAAATTAATCTATAGCATCCTCTAATATGTATAGATGTTTCTATTGGATTATTTCACGAGAATGCTCTATAGAAATAATCTGTAGAAGCCTATAAATGTTTCTGTAGTTTTATTAGTTTCAATAGGATTCTATGGGCTTCTATTGATTATTTTGCTATTTGTTCTGTGATTGTTTTATCAAATAATGCATACAAGGTCTCCGTTCCGCAGAACGACTGTACCACTAGTAGTTGTAACTGCTCTATGCTAACAAAGAGTTACGACTCCTGTAGTGCTGCGATTGTTCTGTGGAACTGGAAACAGTATGTTAACATTGATGATCTACATATTTTAAACTTAGATGCAAGATTGTACATTACACATGAATTTAATGTGATTAAGTAAACCTTGGGCACAAATTCACCGTCAAATATGAACGGAAATCCTTGCATGCGTTGCAATTTCCAGTATTAACATGCTTGGATTCAATCGGGTGGTAGTGCAATGGTAAAACATTTTGACTTCGGAGATAAATCTCCAGGGTTCAAATCCTGTCCCAGGAGCCTGGTATCAATGTTCAGGAAAGTTACCTTTTTTGACACGATCTTGATAGGATGTACTGTCTGTACCGTGGCAATACAGTTATCATCTTTGGTGTGTCAAGTTTACTGCAACATTCAGTGCAAAAGATGTTGCAAGTTTCCTCCTTCCGTAAACTGACAAGCCGTGATATAAGTGAAATAATCTTGAAAGTGGTTCTAAACCCCAATTTAGAAAAAAATACATATAAATGTAAAATTGTGTTGTATATGTTGGTGGTATGTTGAGCTTTTAGTACACATATTTCACTGTCAAATATGAAAGAGTCCATGCTAACTGAATCTCACTGGCCTTGTACATGTTGTAGGTGGAAAGAATTCAGAACAAAACTCTGCACATTCAGTACATGATGCACAAACACATGATATCCACCAAGAACCCTGGCGTGACCATAGAGCGCCACCTGTGGCATGGAACTTCATATGATGCAATTTCCAGTATAAATGTACATGGCTTCAATCGGAGTTACTCAGGCAAGAATGGTAAGAAATACCTGTACTCCAAATTTATTTTTGTAATGCAAAATAACAGCAAGCACAATGAAACGTCCTTAAAACATTTTAAAATAGCAAGTATTTTCAAAATAGTTTTTGTCGATGGAAATGTTTAGAAAATGTTTCCACAGTACTATATCTGGATAAATCATATACTCTTTCCAAAATGTTTAGAAAGATTCCTCGTTTCTGCTGGGAGAATATAAGGTAATGATCGATACTACTTACTGACTACTTACTCTTGTTTTTTCATCTTCATGTTTTCCATTCAGCTGTGGTGTATGGGGAGGGAACATACTTTGCCGTGTGTTCTAGCTACTCAGCACAAGACACATATTCTCCTCCACATCCCAATGGTAACAAACACATGTACCTGGCAGGCGTGCTAACTGGCCATTATACCGTGGGAGACAGCACCATGAAGGTTCCACCATTGCGCACCGAGAACACGCCTTACAACACCCTAGTGGATGATGTCAATAATCCCAGCATATTTGTAGTCTTCCACGACGTTCAGGCCTGTCCCCGATATCTCGTCACCTTCAAATGAAGACTTACGATACTCTCATTGATGATAACGATAATCCCAGCATGTTTTTGTCATCTCCCATGACAATGCCCGATATCATTAGCATAACCTGAATGCTAAGGTATACTAGTACTTGGATGTTTGGAAGTATCTTTTCTACCTTAAGTTATTAATGCAAGTACATTTGAAATTTGATTGAAGTTTTGGAAGGATATAGGTAATAAACAGGTAGTTGACCTACCTATAAATGACCATGTGAATTATTACCTGAATATTTGTTATATGAGTACTTTTTTGTTAAGCAGCTACATATTTCATGTTCAATGTTTTTTTTATATCAACGTGTTTTATGGATTCTGGGAATCTTGGCAAGATGTGAAACATGGATCCATATTTGTGCATGTATTTGTACATGCGTAGAAGTATTTATGCATAACATATAGAAAATTCTTCAATTCACTGGTTTAAAATAAAAAGGTTTTCTTACACAGTTTAACTGTTTTAGTCAAATAAAAAATAAAAATAAATTATATCACAATCTTTTAAAATTATTTGATGCAAAATAAAAAAATAAATTGATAGTATTTGAGGGGAGAATTCTGTTGATGACAGATATCTGATCAGGCCCCGAGATTACAAAACGATTTCATGCTCAACTCATTTTGTTCCCAAATCCCCAAATAAAATTTGTGTTTGACCATGAACTATTAGCGGTACTCAAAAAGTTTTAATCTCAGGCCCAGATTTGTTTTTGTAAGGATCACTACTGATGTAGATTACTTAATTGTGTGTAACCGATTGATTTAAATGGCCATTGTCAATTTACTTCTCATATTTGCAAAGAGTTGCATTCTGAAATGAATTGAAATAAATAATGTAACTTACTTTCATAATGCTCAATGTTTTGGTTTCTGTTAGGCTCATTGTATCGCAATGATTCCAAATTTGTTCTAAGTTTTATGGCTTGACATGTGATTTTTACCCCCATATATATACTCATACATACATTTTTATACTCTTCTATAGAGCAGATATATACTATATTGCTATAGTGTTTTCCATAATTTTCCATAGTGTAAATTTACATCTTGCTATATGGCTTGACATTCCCATAGTATATCTACTTCTTGCTATGTGTTGGTTTACTCTTATTGTGCATTTTAATTGCATTACATTTAACATACCACAGTTCTGCACATGTTTTCGTGGTTGGCAGCAATTGGAAATATATCAGGTTATCTGTCTCTGCAATCCACTCAAACTTGGCGGTTGGACGGCGTGAGGCATCGGCCTCGTTCCTTTCAGGTGTGTGAAATGTTCTCAGACAGTTGACGTCACTCCAGTACAGTTTACTGAATGAAAGGAACAACTCGCACACGTCTCACACAAGCAAGATGGCAGCAATGAGTTGCCTTAGATGTGGTGACGTCACTGTACCTTTCCTGTGCAGTCTACACTAATCGCCAGCGAGTGCAAACAGCATTGTATGTGTGGGACGTTCCATTGACAAAATTGTACTCCGAACACTTAGCACAGCTCAAAGGAACAGGGCCATTTATTCTCAGATACCGGTAAATGAGTTTATTTGTCACTCAAATGTAAATGCCTGTCGTTATCTTGACATTGAACGAGAATTCTTTTTTGGGTATTTAATTACGCCAGCAGTGTGTATTGTTTATTTCAAGTGAATTGTTGTTTTTCGTGTACTGTATTTTGGGCTGTGAAAATTAAGAATGAAATCGCAATGTACTATAAACATAGTAATAATGATTATATTTATCACAATATTTCCAAAGATTTATTAAATAGTGACAACCATTATGTATATGTGTTGAAAAAACAGCCCTGGTGAGGTACCATTTTTATGTTATTGTTAGCTTCTATACATGTATATGATAATCTCAATCGTGCAAATTATTTGAGATTTCAGGATACAATATTATTTTGTACAAACCATTTTGAGCACGAATCTCTGCAATCAAATAGAACTTTATTCCATGTATAATAATAACTTGAAATTTTATTGATATTTATTGATATCGATGACCACACTTACACAAATAAGTCACAATGCTGTAGTGAAAGTGAAAATTCTAACCTATATGGTACAAAAAGTAAAAAAGCATCGCTTAATTTTCTTGTGCTCAAATGGTTCAAAATTGCTCAGATGGTAGCTGTCTTCATTCAGATGTAACTGTCTTATATGCCCCGTGACCCTATGATATTTTTTTAATATGATTAGATTCGTATTTGAATAACGAACAACATACTAAAAATTCAGCAATATCTGTGTTCTAGAAATTTTGGGCAAAACTAGGGCCAGCCTGCTTAAGAGATACAGTGAACCCTCGGTATACCGCTGGATTATGGGTCCAAGAAGTACCACCCTCATTATTGCATACCAGCGTTATATGGAGAGATCATGTGTTACAGTTGTTATGGCCCTGTCACACATTGGTGGTCAACCTGAACGATCGAGAAACGCACGGAAAATATTGTATACGCTGGCGATCTCACCATCCAGAACGTGTGGATAAAGAGTACCTAGCGTTCATCAGGATATGAAGAACGCATATAATCAATTCTATCGCCAGCGACCAGCCAGCGACTATCAACGATCGCCAGCGTGTGAGTAACGCACACGTAACGCACTCGATGACTTGCTAATGATTCCCTAGCGCGTACGACGACTGACTAACGACCACCCAGCGCTCAGCTAGCGTGTGCCCTTATAATTACACGCTGGTGTGCGTTGAAAGTTTTGTGCATGTTCAAAACTCGACGTTCGCCGACGATTAGCAACGATTGCATAACGCATTTGGCGATGGTGTAGCGAAAGTCCAGCGATGGTCAGCGTTCGCCAGCATTTGGTCGATTTTTCCATGCGCTACGCGTGCGTTTGCGCTGATCGCCAAGGTGTTGAATTGCGATCTTCATCTCTCGCTATCTTCGTTGCAAGTTTTGATTCCTGGTGCGTATGGTATTCTATGTCACTTGACTCAGTTACTGAATCAAATTGCTTGTTATCACATCTATCTTTTTTTTTGGTTTATAAACAGACAGGTTAAACTCTCTATTGAATATGTCTCTATAAGTGTTCCTTGACAGATACCACTTCCTTTCTCTCACACTCCTCTAAATACAGCCTGTACATCTGATTAAGGTTTGAATCTAAATACTTATTACTTGTATTTGCTCTACAGTAGTGGGATTCGATGCAGGGAAACGATTTAATGTGATGTCGGACAAACCTCTTTCTGTCTTCTGAAATTCTATCTGTGGTGTTCTTTCGACGCATTGCTCTTTCGGAGACGATGATTGTGAGTCATGTTTTGTCCAGAGATAGATCGAAAAACACAATTGAAGGGCAGGCTACCTCCATAAATGTACAGCCTTGAGTCAGATTAAAACGTATCCCATATGCTTCTAGGCAAAAGCAAGACGTTGCTCCTTGGAATATCTTGGAATAGCCTTCCTGATTGAGAAATTCCAATTTTGGCATGCTAATAATGAAAGCCAGTGTGGATATATTTACATTGCTGATATCTAACCATGTCAGTTTTGCAGCTTTCACTAGGCCTGTTGTGAACACGTAATTAAACAACCGATACTATAGGATCTATACGAGCATAAACACAGATATCGAAAATAACGCGACTTTTGGAAGAGCTTGTGCAATTTGACTGGTGAAAACGTTTGGTTCTATATTTCCAAATACGACCACAGGGCAGGTGATGTGTGCATAATGTACGTGTACGTCTTACATGTTGCTGCAACACTTAGTAAGTCTTTTGTTGACAAAAAATAACAGGTGTACACGATTACCTCTTCTGGGAGATTCTGTAACGTAAAATTAGTCCGATATTAGATATTATTAATTATTGTTTGATGTTAAAAACTTGACAATATGTATAACCGTTTACATCCATTCTCTATGTTATAGCACTTTAAAATTTAGCAAGTATAAGGGAGACTACTCCAGTCAGGTTAAATGTTAACAAGGGGATGTTACTCTGAGTTTCTAACCCTCTTCCTGCTGAATTAAACTCTAGCACTATTCCATAGGGCATCTCTGGTTGCATACATTCATATCAAAGTAAAATGTGAAATTGTTCTATCTCCACATTATGAATGCATGTAATATGAACAGATCTCTTCAGAGCCAAAATGGTTTATCGCCACAAAATATTTTGATGACTCGTATTTAAATACATACTAACTCTGCTACATTGTTATACTGTGTATACTATGTATCTGTATTAAGTTTCCTCATTGAAGAAATGTTATGGTTTATTGAATTAACAGAATGTGCCCTCTTCTTGGGTCAAGATCCAAAATGTTCTATCTCCAGGTCACGTGACTTTTATTCTGCCTGCAATTGGTTATGTACATAGAACACTCTGGTTCCAACGTTTATTTTTAAAAGTGGAGATAGGACAAATCGATTTTTCTAAAAAACGCATTTCCAATTGGAATTTTGATTTGAAATTTTGGGAAAATGTAGATAATCATCCTAAATATTAGAAAATAATAACCTTTTGTTCCCTCCGACAACGTGGTTCTTTGCTGACGATATGTTTCATGGTTGTATCGCGAGATAAAAAAAACCCAACATAACATTAAAATTACAAAATTAAAATAAAATATGAACATGTTGATAAGCAGGGTATGCGGAAATTGTAGTTTGTTGCCCAAATATACTTGTGTAGACAAATCAAATGTACATACTTTCAGGTAAAATACGTTTGACCAGGAAATATGTCAACAACCCGTGACTGTATGCCTTTAATATAGAAATACGAAAAGCTTAGTAACAGTATAGTCCCCACTCTCCCTATTACTGCTATTAGTGACCTAGAAGTTACCTGTGCTTAACCATCTTGCAGTGACATGTAGTTCTTCCAAGCTTACCTTGTTGGCCAAACTGTCCTTGTTTGACTCGTTCTACTATGTCCTCCCATCCACGGTGGATGCTAGTCGTGTATATGTCTTGTATTGCACTATATATAGGCAGGGCCCCGTTGCTCAGAACAATTGTATCTACAATTGATTGTAAGTCAACATTGAGGGACACGCTACAAGTGTAAGTCTATTTGCACGAAACAGTGGTTTCAGCTAACTAGATTCTGAAGTATTGGTGCGATAAAAGTGTTTCATGCAATGGACGTAGACTTTTTTAGCATGTCCCTAAAATTGGACTTCCAATCAATTGTAGCTACAGTTGTTCTCGGGAACGTTGCCCAGGGTATCAACGCTTCCAGGGATCTAGTAAACGTTAGTCATTACACAGCCCCTAGCACCTGGTCGAGTTGACACTGTATGAATAATGTGGAAGTCTTGTCTCTGACACCAGGAAGAACGGATATCATATTACCACAAAGAAGGATGACATGTCCTCTAAGACTTCTAATCGCACTATTAATTTATTGTAAAACTGGCTCTTTTACGTTTAGTATGTTGTATGTGTTCTGGTCTATAATATCGTATGCCACGTACACACGCAGAACTGGCATACAATTATCGTGAAACTCGACTCTCTTAACGGGTGTTGAATAGTGTACACACATAGAACTGGCATTACTGCTTTTAAATCGTGAAAGTCAAATGGTCCACACGTTTCGCCAAATAGCGAGAGGACGCAAATCTTTAATACACATCTACATGGCCTTCGGAATATTTTCATAGGAGCTCGTATCAATGTCTTTTACGCTACCGAATCGTACCAGTACAACATAGGTTGCATTTGCTTTTCTTTTTGCCTTCAACGACCAGTTCAAAATTCCGCCAAACTGCACCCATTGACAGGATAGCAAATTAGTTATCTCCCTTATTCGCGTCCTCGAGTACTACAAATTTGACTCGAGTCCACCTATTGCCGACGCGAACTGGATTCCTTGATTACCCGTCCGACCCCTAGTGTGTACCCTAGTGTGTACCCTAGTGTGTACGTAGCATTAGTTGTCATGTTGCCATGCACTTGCATGCTGGCAAAACATGCGATACGTAGATACCTTTTCGTACTTTCTCTGAAACGCTTGACCATTGACGGATGTTAAGTAGATAGTGACCGTAAGTTTCAGAGGATGTGTCTCGATAGGTTTACTCCCTTTCGACTGAATACAATTAATTGATGCTCACGTAAAATGCTCATGTAACCTTCAAATCTGAAGCAAAACAGACACCTCCCGTTTTCATGAGCGACTTCACTGTAAAATCCAATATGTATTACACATAGCGAAGGCATCGCAATTTGCTATCAGTGTTTTATCAAGCTGATCTATATGTGGTGAATATTTAATGATGCATATTTTACAATTTCAGTTCTAACTATGTGCAGAACTCTTCCAGTAGAGTGCATAGTAGTCATACAAGTTTTACGTTTTCTGATGTAATTTTTCATTAGTGGACCTGTATGTCAACTCCACAACCAGTTTATTAACGTTGGCAATTATTTGGAGAACACCTCCTTACGGTATATATATTCTCAGCTGAAGCTAAGGCAATTCGGCAATTAAAATTGCCATAGAAGCCATTAGAGGATCCAAAGTTGGACCTTATATGATATTTTATGATTCCTTATCCTGTCTTCAGGCAATTAAAAAGTACTGTGATAACCGTTTTATTATTGAAATTTTACAACTTCACGATTATCTGGCAACCTCGCAACACGAGGAAGTTTTTTGTTGGTTGCCAAGCCATGGCCATGGGCAATAATTTAACTGTTGCAGCAGCAAAGGCTGCATATAGTTCTTCTATAACATCAATCCCCATTCCATATAGCGATTCTAAACATAACATCAAACCCCATTCCATATCGCGATTCTAAACCATAACATCAATTCGTATATTCATATCTTGCTTGACTGTGTGGACTTTGCAGCTCAGCATGCCGAGTTCTATTCTTCACCAAATCTCAAACATCTATTCACCCAGGGCACCTTATTTTATCCTTTTAAAGGAAATTCGACTATAGGAAAATATTTAATTATACATTGTATCATCGGTATCTATGTTCTACACCCCCACTTACACGCGTATTTTACCGTAGCGTGTTGGCATGCTTGTTTTATTGTATTACATCTAAAATAACACCATAACTATAGTTATTTAATATTGCAGACGTCGCGTATATTCCCGCTGCAACAAAAAACAATAATTAAAATTCAAAACAAAACCTTACGGTGTAGCGAGTTCTATTAGGCTACTAGGCAATACTACGAGCTCCAATTTATTGGTGTTGACGCAATGTTGATTGAATTGAAACACAATTAATAATCGAACCTTCTGGTTATACTTCGTCTGGTATGTATAGTTGAATAAATGACCACACCTGATAGGTTTTTAATAAATATATTTGATACAATATGTATAGAATGTTACATTACAAATGCGAGATGACGTAAGCTTCTAAAATGACATATTAATTATGACAATCTTTAGAAGTTCTGCCAAAAACCTTGTTTTTCTTAAAAGAAGAATATTCCTCATCTTGGCATATTGTTGAACTATGCAATAAACTACATGAACATTAATACTTAATATACAATTGTTCTCGTTTCTGGTCAGGTAAACTTGCTATCATAGAATAACACTACTACATAAACTGAGATTCTTACATGCAAACATCTCACAGTTATCACGTGATCAGATGGTACGATTGAAATCTGTTCGTTTTCAATCCAATGTCAAGTGAAGTAGGTCTGATAGAAAGTCATTTCCAATATTGAAGTATATATGTTTGATAAGAATTCACTTTCAAATGAAGCCTCTCTGATATGAATTCACGTCCATCTGGTCTAGATGTTAGTATGATATGAATTCACTTCCAAATTATAGATGGGCTGATCATATTTCAAATGAAATAACTAATTGGTTAATAATTATTATTGATAATTCTCATTCATACACATCATCCTTACTAGTGTCTATAGTTTCTTAAAATTTGTATCACTAAAATACTGGCAGCACATATAAACGTCGATCTGTACACATGCACCGACAGAGAGCGGGACCTCGCGGAGGGATATCGTCCGGAATATGGCGAAGACATACGAAGCAAATAATGCGGTGACGTCACTGGGTTCACTGTGGTCGTCGTCTTTAGTATATCCATGGGATTGTTCAGTGTGCATACGGGTCCTGTGTGGGGAAGCGCCATCAGCGTGCTATTGACGAGGATAAGATACGTGACGGCAGCATCAGGAGAACATCCTAATGCGGTCATACTGTATATGCACGTAACGTAGTCGTTGGTTATCCTGTAACCAAAAGGAAATGTATAAACATACACACTTAGCAAGCTGGGTCTATTTTTCTGAAGCTCTCGTATCCACAAATAGGCTATAGCTACATAGCGCTCTCGTAGTGATCAGCGAGAACGATACATATGCCGTGTTTACACTGACGCCGGTTTGAAACGAGTCTCCGTTGGACGGTCTACGGAAACAGGCGTCGCTAATACGGATTAAAAGTTGCCAGTTCACACGTCATATATTTCATTGACGTAACGGTGCCCCGGCCGTCGTAACGTCATACTCTTTGTTAAGGCGGTTTCAGGTCGCTTTAGAAACAGACTTCGTTAAACTGGTTTGACACCAGTTAAACAGCGTCTGTGTGAACCGTTTAGTCGTTTAAAGGCCTCTATGCTGTATTCACACTGACGTTGGTTTGAAGCAGGTCTCCGTGGGACGATCTCCGGAAACAGGCGTCGCTGATACGGATTAAAAGTTGCCAGTTCACACGGCATAAATTTCAATGACGTAACAGTGTCCGGACCTTGTAACATCATTTTTCTTAAGCCGGTTTCAGGTCGCTTTAGAAACAGGCTTCGTTAAACTGGTTTGACACCGGTTTAAAGTGACGTCCGTGTGAACCGTTTATTCGTTTTAAGGCCTTAAGACGGTTTGAAGGCGGTTTAAAGCTCCCGTGTGAACACAGCATAAGACGGCACATGCACCAGAACGCTAACCTCGGATAGGATAAGGTCTCTAAGTGGATAGGAGCACCTCATGAAAGGTTACCCTTAAATATTTAAATTAATGTTATTATTTGCCTTATCGAAAATGAGTTGCATGATTATATGCATAGAACTATAAAGGTAAGTAATCGTAAAAATCAATTAATATCACGTACGTTATTTAGACATAATTGGAACACTTATTATCGTTTATGAAGAAATACTAGTAACGATATGGATTTCGCTATGTTTAATTCACTAGTAATGTCGGTCAAGATTCTTCAAAGCAGTAAATTAAGAACAGCGCCGTAAAATCTATATGAAATTCAGTCAATGCATTGAGGAAAATGAACCTAACTGGATTGTGAAATGTCCAACGAGAGCTATGTAATACAAACATAGCCAATTAGATGTCAGAACTAAAATACTTCCAATAGTGTTCTTAATTACCACCTTTACGCAGAGTGGGACGCACGGTAGAATATGCCAGCGGAATGATTGAAATATTTGAACTAGTCTTAATCAGAAACCCAATTGTATGACAAGAAGTCAGATATCTCCCAGAATGCCAATGGTTTCCTTGACAAGTTCAAGATGGCAGCGTTGATAGTATACCCCTTCGCCTTCTTAATCCGGTTGGGCTGTTGTTCTCTACAGGTCTTGGGAAGTACTAATGGTAAAGAATTCGATAGAGGAAACATATATCTAAATCGGATCCAGGATTAAAATAACTTGACGAATCACTCCCCATAGGAGCACATAAGAACGCTTAGCAGCTGGATCTCAGAAAATACGATATTCACTACCTCCGACCGTTCGGAATTCGATCAGCAAAATAGAGTGAATACTACGTGATACAAAACATTCGAAACCCGACAGTGGCTGACCAATCAAGATAATTAGATATTTGAGACCCGACTGGTCTTTCTTGTGAGGCCAATGCGATAGACTGCACTATCGTATACACTATGAGTTGGTTACAGGTATACCATTAGGACCTCGCCAGACAGTAATAACGTTAGGAACGCCGTAATACTTCCAACTGGGTCAGTATCGGTGAATATCAAGATTGTGCATGCCTTCTATACAAATATATGTTGATATTACATGATGGCGAGCCATAATGCGTCTCAGTTCGAAATAAGTTTAAAACAGTACCGTAACTGTTTATTAAAATTAATGTAGGTTTTGCTAAACTCTCTCTCTCTCTCTCTCTCTCTCTCTCTCTCTCTCTCTCTCTCTCTCGGTACGCTCGATACTATCCAAATGGCATGATGTAAATAGTGTTGTTTAGAAAACATCAAATAACGTCGTATTTCCAGTTCACCTGCACCAAAAGTGACCACGTGGTGTTCGGGCCCCGAGGGGGAGTTTTCGCTGTCGTTTCCGACGACATGTGCTGTAGTACTTCCTCATTTCTCTGTAGCACTCGTAGTGCCCGATGTACTCTGAAACAGAATCACGTCATAGTTAACATGGCCGTCAATGACAGAAGCAGACTACTAGTAGTAGCCACAATAGTAACAGCAGTAGTTTACGCCGGGGCATTAAGATACATCTGATCGTACGTACTGCACTAGTCCTATCAATTTGTGTTCTCAGTTTGCATACAACCACAGAGAGTTAACCTACATAGTGGTAAGGCGAAGCAACCAGATTCCTCATGTCCCACTAGTTTAATATTTTAATATTGATTAATATCTATTAATTGGACTTGAGAAGCAATAATGGTACCAGGGTATGTCATCAATTTAAATCGAACAGTGTATTTTCCCTTTCAATTATTAGAGATATTGCTTTACAAGCCATTAAAAGACTCAAAGCAAATGCTTTTATTATTTACTCTGATTCATTGTCCTGTCTACAGGCAATTAAACATTATAGTGATAACCCTTTCATCATTGAGATATTGCAATTGTTTGATTATCTGGCCACATCACAATATGAGGTTGTGTTTTGCTGGCTGCCAAGTCATGTGGGCATCAGAGGTAATACTAAGGCTGATGCTGCAGCAAAGGCTGCTCACAGTTCTTCAGTAACCCCTATGTTCATCCCATATATCGATAGTAAACCAGTCAACATAACTTGTTTTTTACAACCCAAGTAACCCAATTCTAAATTTCATCATTTCGTCACACGCAATCCTTCATTCACTGCAAAAGGTTGTGGAAATAACCTTAGCTCAGAAAATAAATTCAATATTCTTCTTCTTCTTCTTCTTCTTCTTCTTCTTCTATTAAAAACAAAACAATAATTTGAAAACTACATTTCCACAAAATGCCGTATGCGTCACTGACTCATAACAGTTAGCAATGAGCGTGACTTCCATACATTTATGAACACGTGCCAGATTCCACACCCAAGTATGTTTTATGTTTTTTTAATTGCCGTTATGTGTTGAAATTAGCAAAGTACATGCAAACTAGGCCAGTTAGTCCGCGTGACTGATAAGTCATAGGATCTGTTAATACCCTCTCCCGTTACGTGTTCATCGTGAATCGTGCGGAAACTGATGTTAACTACTAATAATAATAATTAGTAGTAATACATGTATTGTTATCATTATGATTATGATGATGATTATTATTAGTAGTAAGATAATAGCAATAATAATAATAATAATGTAAACATTTATATTGCACCAAATCAACGCTGTGAAGTATGCTGATAGCGCTACATTATTACCTTGGTCAATGGATCTATGTGAACTCATTTCACCTTCTCAGCTATTATTATTATTAGTAGTAGAAGTAGTAGTAGTAGTAGTAGTAGTAGTAGTAATAGTAGTAGTAGATATCCACTGCCTGATAACTCTGATATGCTAAATCTGACATATACCCTCAAACTACATTACACACACACACACACACACAAATACTCACAAACACACACACAGACAAACAAACAAACACACACATACACACACACACACACACACGCACAGAGGTCTACATTATATGTTCGTATATATAATTCGTTGACTAAGTAAAATAATTAGTAACGTTACAAGTTAAACTATCAATTGGTGACATTATCAATAAATACATTACAAACATAACGCGATTTACATAATATATTGAAATCAGCGAAGTATGTTACTACTCATTTTGTGACGTCATAGTATCCTCACTTCATGTCCCAAGGCCCATCCGCCCCTCATTTAATCATAATTTGCCTAATAACATCTAGTTTGCGTTTTATGCATACGCACAAGTCAACTCACGTTAAAAACAACCCATACCACACACACAGAGACACACGCACACGCACACGCACGCACGCACACATACGCACACATACACGCACGCACGCACACACACTCACCATTTCTACACATGCATGTGCTAATATAAATAACAAATAATTATATGTTCCTCCGTCTATCTCACTGCGGTGACCATCTTTTATAAATCGGTTTTACTCCCCATAGATCAGCTTCATTCGCCACAGATCATCTTATATCATCTCAATTAAACATGGAATCTGCAACACATTGGACATATCAAACATCATTAGTCCTATGAATACTTTACTGTTTCTGATGTTAGTTTTCATTGGCAGTCCTGACAGACTCGATGCTATATATATATATATATATATATATATATATATGTGTGTGTGTGTGTGTGTGTGTGTGTGTGTGTGTGTGTGTGT